>JBDJHY010151770.1:0-12860 GCA_039654485.1 Withania somnifera
AAGAACCTTCATTCCTAAAAGTTAAAACAAGGCAATACCTGAAGGCTCGAAAAGATGCGAATACTGAGACATCAAATCACTCTTGATATCCCAAGAAGACTCCTCTGTGAGATGATCTTGCTGTTAAACTTTAACCATTGAATCTCACGAGATCTCAAATTTCTCTCCTCTATATCCAAAACCTACAGTAGCTCCTCAACAACTGATAATCACTTATCCACCTGAATTGAATCATACTAAAACACATGTGACTCATAAGGAACATACTGTCTCAACATAAAAATAGGAAACACCGGATGCACAACTATAAAGATAGGAAGGCAAGGCTAGCTTATATGTAACTCTACCAATCCGATCAAGAGTCTCAAATGGGCCAATATACAAGGGACTAATCTTTTCACTCTTTTCAAACCTCATCACGCCCCTTCATGGGAGAGACCGACAAGAACAAATTATTACCTACACTAAACTCCAAGGCACGATGACGACAATTTGAGAAACTCTTCTACCTACTCTGGGCATCCCCAAGTCTATCCTAAATTAACCAAATAGTATCCAAGTCATCTGAAAGTAGATAAGTACTCTGCGACCTGGACTCAAAACCATCAAACAAACCTATAGGTAACCGACATCCCCTTCCATACAATGCCTCAAATAGAGCCATCTAAATACTAAAATAGTAGTTGTTGTTACATGTAAACTCTACAAAAGACTGATGATGATCCCAAGAACTGACAAAATCAAGAACACACACCCTCAATACGTCCTCCAAAACCTGAATAATCCTCTTAGACTGACCATATGTATAGGGATAAAATATTGTGCTCAAATGAACCTCAGTACCCATACCACGCTGAACTTCTCTCCAAAACTGAGAAGTAAATTGAGTACCACGGTCTGAAATGATAAAAACTGCATGTCATGATATCAAACCACCTTTTGAAGATAAATGGAGGCTAAGATTCTCAACACTATAACCTGTGTAAACTAAAATGAAGTGTATGGACTTAGTCAGCCTATCAATAATGAACCAAATCAAATCGTGCCTGCTAGGAGTCTGAGGTAACCCAAAAATGAAATATATGGTAATTTTCTCCTACTTTTACTCGAAAATAGGAAGTCGTTGCAACAAAACACCTAGTCTCCTATGCTTAAAATTAACCTACTGACAAACCATCGAGACACGACCTTAGCCATATCCCTCTTCATGTGGCTCCATCAATAAATCTACCTCAAGTCTCTATACATCTTAGCCGCACAAGGATGAATAAAATAGCGGGAACTGTGAGGCTCACGATGAATCATCTGAATCAAACCACTAACTCTAGGAACACAAATACGACCCTCAAATCTCAAAATACCATAAGAAACCAAGGCAATATTATGGAGCTCACCCCTACTTAACTGATCATGAATGTCTGCTAAGTCCGGATCCTTAATCTAACACTACTAAATCTTATCAATCAATAAAGAATGATCCTCAAATACAAGCAAACACACGGCCTAAATCTAAAATATCAAGTCAAAAAAAAATAGATGGCCAAAGACAGAAAATCCAAAGCTAACGGCCTTTTAGAAATTGGTAAAGTTTCCAAGCTACCCATACTCAGCACTTTCTAGATCAAGGCATCCGCTACCACACTTGTCTTGCCCTGATGATACAAGATAGATAAGTCATAGTTTTTCAACAACTCGATCCATCTACACTGGCATGAATTAAGCTCCCTCTGACATATAATATACTAAAGGCTATGATCAGTGAATATCTCACTGTGAACTCCATAAAGATAATGGCATAAAATCTTGAGCGTAAAAACTACCGCTACTAATTGTAGGTCATGGGTGGGTTACTTACGCTCATAAAACTTAATTTGTCTCAAAGCATAAGAGATCACATGACCCTGTTGTATTAGAACAAAACCCAAACTAATACTAAAAGCATCACAATACACAAAAAACTTTACTCTCAACCAACAATGTCAAAAATAGGATCGAAAGTCAAAATAGTCTTAAGAATTTGAAAACAGCACTCAAACTCATCGAACCACTAGAAAAGAACTTCATTTCTAGCCAATCTAGAAAATAGTGCTACAATAGAAGAGAAGTATAGAATAAATAATGATAATAACCAGCAAGAAACCATAAATCTGCTAACCTCGGTAGGAGTAGTTGGTCTAGGCCAATCACGAAGAGTTGTAATATTAGTTAAATCAATACTAGTACCCTCGATGGACACCATATGTACAAGAAATACAAATGACTCTTGCCAAAACTCACACTTTGCAGACATGGGAAAAAGTCGATGATCTCTCAGAGTCTGGAGGACAATCCTCAAATGGAGCTCATGATCCTCCCTCCCCCAAGAATACACCAAGATGTCATCGGTGAAAATAATGGAAAAATAATCAAGATAGGGACTGAACATGCAATTCATCAAATCCATAAAAGTTGCGGGTGCATTAGTCAACCCAAAATACATAACAAGGAACTCATCATGACCATATCAAGTCCTAAATGCAGTCTTTGGGATAGTCTCTGTCTAAATCCACAACTGATGGTAACCTAACCTCAAATTAATCTTTGAAACTATGACTAAAACTTACAGTTGATCAAACAAGTCATAAATATGAGGCCTTAGTTACTTACTCTACATAGTCACACCATTAGGTTGTATGTAGTCGATACACATACGTATAGACGCATACTTCTTATTTACAAAAAATAGGAGCACCCTACGGTAAAACACTCAGTCAAAGGAAACCCTTATCTAATAAATCCTGAAGCTGAGTGTTGATCTCTTTCATCTCAGCAGGTGTCATACGATAAGGAGCAATAGATATAGGCCTAGTACCCAGCCCTTACTCGATGCAAAAATCAATGTCTCGCTCAGGTGGTAGGCCGGGTAGGTTGGTAGGAAATATGTCAAGATACTCACAAACAACAAGTACTAACTAAAGAGTCATAGACTCAATGCTAACATCACTAAAATATGCAAGATATGTTAAACAACCATGAGAAACTAGGCGACAATTCTCAATCCAATAAATAATCCTCGTCGGACCGTGACTATCAAAACCCTGCCACACAACTGGGCTTATATCGTGCATATTGAAGGTTGTGGTCTTGGAATAACAATCCATGACCTCTGTATAAGGGGATAACTAGTCCATGCCCAAATGATATCAAAATTAACCATGTCCAACAAAATCAAATCAGCCTTAGTCTCAAGACTCTCAGTATCACCAAACAGAATCTCAACACACAATCCACTACTAAAGAATCACCTACTAAGTTGTAGACAGACAATGGTACAGGAAACAGATCACTAACCATACTCAAACACAGAGCATAATAAGTTGATATATAGGAGCAAGAAGATCCTGGATCAAACAAATTTGAACTTGGATGGTAACACACAGAAACAGTACCTGTAATAACATCATCAGAACCCTCTACCTCAGGTCCACTAGGGAATGCATAGAAATGTTGGCAACCACTACCACGGTCACCCTTATGACTACCGCCACTACCAAAATAAGGAGAAAAATAACCAAAACACTGAGGTGGCACGACTCTAATAGGCTATGTGGGAATAGGAACTGGAGTAACTCCAGGATGAGAAACTGTCTAAATAGCACCCTCTGAGGACAATCCATTGAAATATGGCCCATATCACCACAACTATAACATGGTCCCACTTGCCTAAGCTGATGAGAGGAAACTAAAGAACCAGACCAGACACTATGTCCTGAAGATCCACTACCGGAAGTCTATATAGATGCCTGAATAGGTTGATCAGACTTCCCCTGTTGTGGCTGAGAAGGGGTCCTACCCTATGATCCAGAACCTTTACCACTAAAATAACCCTGATGACGGGGCCTCTTCCCCTCTCTAACTCACCATCTATAGGAAAGATCCTTCATATAATAGGCATGCTCAAGAATAGTCTGGAAAGATGAATCAGGAACAAGCAATACCTCAGCCTTCTCACGAATATCTAGGTCCAAACTATGTAAAAAAACATTGAATCCTCACCATATCAGTAGGAATAAAGCTAGAATCATAAGCAGATAATCACTGAAACTCTGCCTCATACTCAGTAAGTGATAAGGATCTCTGCTCAAGCCTAAAAAAACCATCCCTCAAATGCTCCTGCATGATACGAAGAATGTACCTCTCCAAGAAGGCATCATAAAACAATGTCCAAATCATAGGAGTAGAATCTACTGATCTAGAGAATAATAAGACATACACCACTGCTTGGTGAGGCCACCCATCTGATAAATAGTGAAGTCAACCCCAATGATTCTCAAGTATACTGAGGTTATACAACCCCTTCTTACATCTGTCGATAAAATCTCTAGGATCCTCCCCTGGTACACTAGTAAACCTAAGGGAACTCAATCTCAAAATCCACCCAATGCCTTCTAATACGAATTAGATATAGGTAGGTGAGATAAAACAAGTGGAACCAACAAAGGAGAAAATGGAAAAGGTGTAGATGATGGATAAGTCATTACTAAGTCATATGAATTGGAAATGCTGGCACTGAAGGTGGAACACCCAAAAATTGAACAGATAGTGTTGGAAGCACTCCTAAATCATCATAACTAGGTGTTGGTGGCACACTTGTGCTAAAAAGATGGAGCTAAAGCAGGTACTCCACCAGTTGACTGATCCAACATTCCCAACAAGTTCATAAGGAAACATCTTATCTTAAGAGATAATGCTTGAATTGATGAAGGCATAGGAGAGAATGTAGCAGGTCCCTGCATCCCTGGTGGATGCTATCCTAGTATAGGCTCAGGATCTTGGTACAAAAATGCAATAGGTGAGTCATTTTTTAAAACTGCTGAAAATCTCTGATGCGCCATCTTTAGGAGAGTGAAAAAGAACAAATGAGTTTTCAAGAGACCAACTATGACACATGCTCGAATTAGAAGTGAAATAAGGTAAATTTGTAATGATGTCACTGTAGCCTCTTAAATATAAGAAAGAGATGTCTTCGCACCTTATCCATAAGACTCTACTAGACACTGGCTCATATATCATGGATATCGGTTAACTAGGTGCTCTGATACCAATTTGTCACAACTCAATCTCTCAAGTCATGAGAGCACCTACATCCCACTATAGGAGAACTACCCAAATAACAAGTAAAGCATGAATAATAAACTAAGTGCGGAATATATGAGAAAAATAAGGGACATGGAAAAATAAAAGTCAATAATAAGTTAAATAAAACCCCAAAATTTAATTGTCAAACATAGTAAGCCACTAACACAAGAGTATAATATCTAAAATTTGAATTATAACATCTGTCTCATCACAATAACTTAAAATCAATGATTAGGAATATAAAAGATCAACTCTGAATTCCAAGAGTAGTCCTCTACCTCAGCACAAGGCACGAGACTTGATCAAGAAATCAACATTGACCACTCGTAGTAGGATCTGCACAAAAAAGATGCAGAATTATAGTATGAGTACAGATAAAATGGGTACCCAGTAGGATATTCCAACAAGGAATATATAAGAAATAATAGCATCATTAGACAAATAAAGCAAACAGGTCACAGAAGTCAAACAAGGATTCACGGAAATAAAAAGCAGTTAACAGGATAAAGACAAGTGATATACCCTAAATAATAGCTATGAAAAGGAAGATTCGGGCAAACAAGTGGAAGAATGTATCTGAATCCATTCTCAGCTAATAAGAATATTAATAAAAAATAGAAGTGGCAGTATACCGATAACCTCAATTAAAAGGATTGTGAAGAAGGTTAATTACAATGAGTATAAGTAACACTTAAGGAAACCTCGCAATATATAATAAGTAAACATAAAGAGGGATCCCGCAAGACCAAGATGATAAGAAAGAAGGGAGACCTCAAGATCTAAATAGCCAATCATTGCATATCCTAACAAGAGTAGGTACTTATCTCATCCTTAACCCATTTGGAGATAAAGCCTACTCCTTGATCCTATTTCATAACTCATGGGGTAAATATATCCTCATAGGTGGAGTCTATATTACCTCATTAGTTCCCACTTTATAAGTCTGACTATTGTAGGAAGGGTACATCCGATGCAAAAGAGAGTCGGGCTCGTGGAGTAGATACTAACAAGAATAATCCAAGGATCCCGTAGTATATAATTTTCCAAATGTTGTATATCTCAATATAAATTAAGTAAATAAATAGATAAACACATAAGGTTAAATGCAAACCCTCCAAACCTTATGCATGATATGATGAAATAATTGTAAAAAAACCCGTAAGCTCCTACCCCAACCCTTGATCCTGCTTGGTAGACATGGAAGGCCTTAACCCGTATACCCCTCCTCGATCACTTGTGAGCCCAGATTGGCAAGGTCCATGAAGATCAGGAACCCGCTTACAATAACATTGCAAGGTAAACTAACACTTATAATAACATACATGAGATCTCATGTGATATAAATATAACCAGAATAAGCATAAGTTATATTTGTATCTCCAACATATCTATATCAGTATCAATGTTAATGACCGAGTTCAGCCACAATTAAGAGTATATCCAAAGTAGCATCAACATCTAGATCATGGATGTGACCAAGGAGTAATAACTCAATACAGGAATTAATTTGTTACTAAGCCTTTTATAATTTAAAATGCTTAATTAACTCAAGTTTTAATCATTTTTAGGCGTATAATACTGAAACATTGGCTCATACACTATATCTCAATAAATCTTGTTGTCCCTACCAAGGCACAAGATTTACACCAAGTGTAACCAACCAAGTCAAATATCTTGGACCCACATATATTACCCATAAACCCACCATCTATGTTTCAAAGTCATGGAAAGATCACTCAGTGTCACAGGGTAGATATAATCACAAATACAATAATAATATGTAGCAAAATAACAGACGGGGTCATGGATGCCAACCTAGAAATCCCAACCCAAGGATTTCTATTTATCACAATTTTCACCCATGTAGGGCCAATCTAATATCCTAAGCATAGCCTACCTGTCCTCAGTAGACAAGCTTGCAAACGCAGCATCGTACTGCTCAAAAATAGCCAAAATGTGTCAAAAAGAACTCCAATGATCATGCTACTAATAAAACCATAATCAAGATGTTAATACGAGTCCACTGATACCCATAAAGCTATAAAACTAGTTGGTAGCCCATGGACCGCAAACTCGAAAGTCCAAACAAAGGTATAAAAATGTTCCCCACGTCATAGGGATCCTATACCCAAAGTTTGAAGCTGAGACAAGAAAGAAAAGGACTCAAAACTCTCAAATAAAGTGAAGAAATAAACATGGAAATTTTTGGGATTTTTGGTAAAATTTGATGAAATTATTGTGGAAACTTAACAATAACAAAAACAATATTGAAGAAATTAGGTTTCCAAAGTCGCCCATAAGCTTATTAGAAGATCCAGTAATTAAATGGAGGTTTTGAGGTGTTTTGAAGAAAAGAAATAGAATCCATAGATGAAATTTTTGGTTTGAGCCATTTATACTCATTGAATAGGTACATTACACGATAGCGTAGAGAAGGCTCACAATCATGAGCTACTAGAACAAGACAAATAGTGATTGTATGTGCAAAGGTTTGCAATTGCGAATTAACAAAAATGGAGCCATGCAATCGATTGGACATTGAGTGCGATTGCGAAGGAGGGACCAGGAAACTGAACATCGCGATCACATTAGTAATCTTCTACAATTATGTACAAAAATATAGGGGAAGCTTTACGATTTCTTGGGGATAGTTTGCAATTGTGTGGAAGAGTTAATCACACCAGGTATCAGCTAAAACTAGTCTACATCAAAACTAGAAGGCGGGTCTCGAAATGCATTCAGAAACCAATGAACAGAATAAAAATATGAAAATTGCATGGAAATGATACTACGGAGTCCATGGCATAGATGAAATTCCAATCCGATGTTTTTTCAATAAAATGTTGACAGAAGTTAACCTTTCCCAAAATAACCGACTTTTCAACCAAGTACTCGAAGTAAGATCGGTTAGTACAAAAAATGAACAAATAATTCAATCAACCCAATCTTGATATTTAGGAGCTGGTAGAGCAGTAATATTTTCAATCTGAGACTCCGATCACCAGATAACCTCTCAAGCTCCAAAATGGCGACATAAAGCACACAAAACACATAAAATCATAGATACTCAAAACTGTAGCTTCCAAACTCAAACTAACAACCCATCTAGACTAAAATCCACATTCGAGAGCTAAAGGAACTAGCAAAATTAAATTTTGAGATTATTTTTATAAAATATTGACTAAAGACAATGATTTCAATACTAAAGGTTGTAAAACAGCGAAACCAATATAACAACCAAACGAATGACTCGGGAACCAATCCAGTAGTCCCGATAAGTATTAAATGACTTAGGTCCACTACAGAAAATCCCTAGAACGATAAAAGATGCCAAATCAAAAAAAATTATATGCTCAACAAAAATAATAGCTCAAACAACTATTGTCAACCCTACACAAGCGCGAATACTACAACATCTAGAACTAGCTAGTCAATGTTCGCAACTCACATAAATTCTTAATAAACCATCTAAGTTCCAGACTCAACCAAGATTAATCAAGGTAACAATAATCCCAAAGACAACACCAATACATAATCAAGAAGCAGAGAAACGGAGACGGTCATGGGGTACGAATCTAGAAATACCAACCCAGGGTGGGCTAATTACTTTCCATAGGAACCAAGTCTAAGATTGGCAAGCCATAACCTACCTGCCTCTAAAAATAGGTTCACATATATAGAGTAGAATATGCTAGGAAAGCTCCAATAGCTCCAAAAATGCATAAATGAACTCAAATGATCATGAAACTTGAAAAATAATAATTTGCACGGCAATACGAGCCAAAAGATACCCATAAATCTATAATTATAGCTTGGGTAAAAATATGGGTCAAAACGGGCTTACGAGCTCGTAAATCTGGAACTCCAAACAAATGTACAAAAATATTCGCTATGTCGTAGGGAACTCATTGACAAAATAAGGAGCTAAGACGAGCAAACAATAATCTAGAATCAATGAATAAAGTGAAGAACTCACTTGAACAATTTAGGAATTTTAGGATGAAATCAGGTGAAATTTTAGTGGAACCTTACCAAGAATTGGAAAAAATAAAGGAAACAAAGTTCCCAACATAATCCAAGCTCACAATTGAAAACCCAATATCCAACAATAGTAGGAAACCAAGTTTTGAAATGAAAAAATTAAGAAAATGGAAGAAAAATTCTAATTTGAGATATTTAAACTTGTTCCCAGTGCTCAGTACATTCACGCTTAATCACTGGGAAAATAAATAGAGTCTTCAGTGTGATTGCGCTAAAAGAGGAGAGGAAGATTTACCGCCATCAGCACATGAGAGGCATGACTGTAAGGTATGAAATAAATAAGATTGACTAAAGTACTAGGGGCTTGGCTGGTGACTCAATGCCAAAAATACCATAGGAGTGCCATCACGCTTATTGTGGTGACTCCTTAACACCATCGGTGCTTGCCTAATGCTATCATGTCGAGGCTTGGGAGTGCACCAGCAATATGAAATTTGAGAAAAAGGCTTCGGGGACCAAACAGAGACCAATACACACGAATCAGATATTCAACTTGCATGAAAACATCATTATAGACTCAACGACCTAGATAAAATTTTGATCCAAGGTCATTTCAATTGAATGTTGCCAAAGTCAATAATTTGCAAAAATAACTAATTTACCAATTGATTACTCATAATGATCCCAGTTGTCTCAAAACCCAAATGAATAACTCATCTAACCAAACTTGACATTTCAGAGTTGATGGCACAGCCAGATTTTCAACCCAAGGCTATAATCACAAGATGATCACCTAAATTTAGCTAATAAACTACAAAGAGCCAAGAATTCAAAAAATCACGTAAAACCAAAACTAAGGCTTCAAAACCAAAATGAAGAGTCCATCTCAATAAAAATCCATGTTCTGAAATCAATGGTACTTTTGAAATTCAATTCTAAGTTCCTTTACACTAAATATTGACTGAAGTCAACAATTTCAATAACAAAGGCTCTAAAACAGGGAGACAAACTTATCAACAAAATGAACAATACGAAAATTAAGTAAACAGTCCTCATAAGTTCCAAATGACTTAGGGCCGTTAAAAAAAGGCTCTAAGATGCAAGAAAATGCGGAAATGCAAAAATGACCGTAAGGTTCATTACTACATCCACTACTAAAAAGGACTTTCACACTTGAAAGTTAGAACAAGAAAGTACCTAAAGTCACAAATCGATATTGATACTATGATCTCAACTCACTCTCGATCTCCCAAGTAGACTACTACATGGGATGATCCCTCCACTAAAACTTAACCATAGGAATCTCTTGAGCTATCAACTTTCTCATCTCTCTAGCCAAAACCAAAATGGATTTTTTCACAACTGATATCCCTCATAGAACTGAACAGAATCATAGTGAAGCATATGCGAATTGTGAGGGATGTACTGTCTCATCATAGAAAGACGAAATACTGGATACATAGCTGAAAACAAAGGTTGTAAGCCTAATTAATAAGCAACACTACCAATCCAATCAAGTATCTAAAAGGGCCAATATATCGAGGGATCATCTTTCCCCTCTTCCCAAACATCATCATGCCCTTCATGGGTGATACTCATTAGAAAAATTAGTCACCCTCACTAAACTCCAATGAATGATGAAGACAATCTAAATAACTTTTTTCTCTACTCTGGGCTGCCTAAAATCTATCCTAAATTAATTGAACTTTGTCTAAATCATCCTGAAGTAGATATGTACTCTACAATAAAGAATCAAACCCATCGATCCAACCAATAGGAGAACAACATTGTCTACTATAAGAGCCTAAAATAGTGTCATCTAAATACTAGAGTGGTAGTTGTTATATGCAAACTATGCCAATGCTAAATTTTTATTCCAAGAACCACCAAAATCAAGAACACAAGACCTTAACATGTCCTCCAAGACTTGAATAATCCTCTCAGACTGACCATTTGTTTGGGATGAAATATTGTGCTATGATGGACCTCAAAACCCATACCGCGCTGAGCTGCTCTCCAAAACTATGAAATAAACCATAATGATCTTTTCCCACTTTGTCAACCTATCCAGAATAACCCAAATTGAATAATGGCTATGCATAGTCTAAGAAAAGCCTGAAATAAAATCCATAATGTTCTTTTCCACTTCTACTCAGGAATGGGAAGCCACTGCATCAAGACACCCGATCTCTGGTGCTCAAATTTAAATGCTGACAGTTTCAAAACCTAGAAATGAACTCGGTTATATTCCTCGACCAAACAATATACTAGTAAATCTTTCTTAAGTCTATATACATCTTAGCTGCACCTAGTTAGACAGAATAACACAAAATGAGGTCCCCACAAAGTATCATCTAAAATAGTAAACCCACAAAACACAAACTCAATTCTCAAACCTCATAATTCCATCTGAAGCCAATGTATCTTTTTAGGCATCACCCTTCAAAAACTGATCATGAATATCGACCAAGTATGGGTCCTTAAACTAACACTTTTGGATCTAATAAAAAAATGAAGAACAGGCTTTAATACTGCAAAGATAAGAACTAAATATGTGAGGAAGTTTAACTAATAGGTTAGCCAGGGACTGAACGTCTAATGATAATGGCCTTTTAGAGACTAATAAAGCATCTAAGCTACCCATACTCACTGACTTCCAGATCAAGGCATTCGCTACCATATTTTCCTTTCTCAGGTGATACAAGATAGAAATATCATAGTCCTTCAGCAACTCTATCTACCTCCACTAGTGAGTGTTAAGATCCCTTTGACTCATAACGTATTGAATACTACGATGATCATGAAAAATCTCACAATAGACTCAATATAAGTGGTCGTACCAAATCTTGAGCATGAATACTACTGCTTCCAACTTCATATCATCAATGGGGTAGTTGAGAGTGAAGACTACTGGTGTAGCTTGGTATTCAAAGTAGTTGTGTAGACTCAAAAATAAACTCATATTTGGGTATCTACACACATTAAGGAGAAGGAACAAGGTTAGTATTTATATTAGAGTTTGTGGGCTGCATTTAGGTGTCATTTGCAAGAGAGAGTAACTAGTGAGGTTACTTTGTAACACGAACCAAATCTCATGCCAAAGAATAGAGGAAGAGTTGCCTTACATACCTTGTTGTATGACTTCGTTACTATCCCAAATTAACTTCATTCCTTTTAGATGATTAATATATAATAAAATAAGTGGTAAAACTAGTATTAGTAGCCAAGAAACAAGTTTAGGTTATTCTAAATCGCCCAAAACAGTAACCGAACACTTGGCATGTGATTCATCAAACTGAGGGTGTTCTTTCAACCCCCTTCTCCCCTCATTACTTTGTACACCATACAGATCCATATAGTGTTCTCCAAAACCATTTTTTGTCCCATAACTCACTAAAAATAGTATATAAGGTGAAATGGGCAACAAGCTCACACAACATAAGTTAAGTTGTGCATTTTTTAACTACCCTTATACACATCTCTACCAGCCAAGATTTCCCATTGCATGTGCAAGAGATAGTCCCCAAAACAGTCCAAAACATTCTTCATTATAGCCACATGATATTGAACTCATAATCCTATGAGTTCTTAACACAACACAAATAACATTGTCCCTTCAAACTTGTATATAAGGAGGAACAAAAATAGCCTACAACCTTACCTTAATTTCTGGAATTAAACTCCAATCTAACACTCCTTTCAAGGGCTTGAATCAAAGATAACCAACAAAAGAACATAAGTTCTATTTTAATAATTAAAAG
>JBDJHY010151836.1:0-12858 GCA_039654485.1 Withania somnifera
GTCGTTCTGTATATTAGCGGTTCTTATGACATTGACATCGAGTTTTGGGAACTTGTATTACATCTTATTATTTTTCCGCATATACTGTAGTAGTCCTCTGCTTCAGCTACGGACTACAGGGTTTGGTTCTCCTACTGGGTGGATAGTAGGTGCCATCATGACTCAAGAAAAATCGGGTCGTGACAATTAATCTTACCCCCATAGTTAGCTATAGTTCATCTAGTTTTCTATGTTTTCATGCTTCGCCGATATGTTCCAGACCCTTCATATATGCTTCTCTATGACTCAGTATAGTTGGATGGCTATTTGTCATATGTTGAGAAGCCTAGGCCATTATTTATTGAGATGTGAGAAGGCTTAGGTCTAGGGAGATTCCGATTATGAAGGTTCAATGGGTCCTTGTCTGGTCGAGGAGGACACTTGGGAGACAAAGAGAGATATGCAGGCCCATTATCCCTATCTTTTCTATCCTTCAGATATTTCCTTCTTGATTTTCGCGGACTAAGTTCTTTTAGTGGTGGATGTAATAATGACCCTTGGGGTCATTTTTGTGTTTCTGTGTTATTTCTGTGTTTAGAGTGTTCTAGTAGCTTCCTTAAGTGATTTATTATTTGTTGGGACCGATAGCTCGACTCCTTGGAAGTTCTGTAGCTCTTTATCTCCTTTTGCCTATTTTAGAGTTCTAACTTTAAAATAATGGAACTTGAGAGTGATTTCCTAGAAACATTCACGAAATCAAATTTTGATAGATTTGTTAGTTCTAAAATGCAGACTTTGGTTTAGTAAGACTATTGGTTCATGTCCCAAGGTTTTCTTGTTTTGAGTTGATTTTTTGAAATTCAGTTCATTTGGAGTTAAGGAGTTGACCTAGGTCAGGTTATGGCAATTGGAGTGACATATTGGAAATTTGACATTTTCATTAGCTTTGGAATGTCGAATTTAGGCTCGTAGGGTTATTGGCATGCTTCTTGGGATGTCCAAACTCATTATGGAGGTCCAATCTTTCTTAACCTTGTTGGATCTTTTAAATAACTTAACGACCTCATATGGTCATTTAATCAATTCCATTGAGTTTGAAATATCATCTCCATACAATTTACATATTTGGTTTTTCAAAATTGGACTCCTTTTATATTCCAAGCCTCGTTTGGAAGTTTAAAATTACCGTAAAAAATATTGCAATACTGATCGATCTTTAGGTCCCTTTAGAAGGATAAATTGGCCATGGCCAATTTATAAAATATTTGGCCTATAAATCAGCCATGGATAACTAGTCAGCCCTTTTGGCTGATAAATCGGCCCCTGTGCATATATATACTCCTTTATTTTCCAGCATCGTGAACTCCAAAAAACCTTCAAATTTTCTCATTTTGAGTCGATTCTTGGTCGGGTTTGTTTGTGTAAGCTTCGTGGCATCATCGTGAGTGTTATTTGGTAAGTTTAATCAGGTAAATTCCTCAAATACTCACTTTTAATCCTTTTTATAGAACTTTTCTCACATAAACTTTATGGGCTCTTTTCTCCTTTGTCTTTCGTCGAATTGAGTCCAATTTTCTAATGTGTTCCTTGAGATGGACTCTACGTGTTAGTGGATTTTATTTATTTATTCAGGCTGTGATAAAATAATCATTTTTATCCCAAATTTTGACCTGGTTATTCTTATAAAAAAATATGGGTCTCATTTTACTTGTCTTGACGCGCAGATTCTTATTTGGCTAGTTTTGTGAAACTTGAGGCTATGACTTACTTACTCTTATATTGGTATTATCTATGTATATTTATTGCAAATGGCTTGCCTTTGGTGGGATTTCTAGCATGATTCCCCTTGTTGATATTATTATTACTCGTCTTCATGTTCTATCTGCTTTTCTTCTACTTCCTCTATCTCTTGACTGTGTAGAAACATGTATACGTGTTTTGACATAAGACTCTATACCGTAGTGTGGTTGGGGAGGGAAAATAACTTAGTGGCTGAGCTTAGTAGCCATCCCCTAATTTTAACTGGTGGGCGAGTGACTGATCTAGTCTGTTGTTATGTTGGTTTTTGCGAGCATGCATCATGGGTGGACTTGTATAGCCAGATTTTAGGCTTCTTTGAGAATAATGATATTATAACTTGGTTTTCATCAGACTAATATTTGGAAGGGTTTCTTTTTTTCTACTTATATATATACTTCCACGACCACTCTATGGTATGGATCTATTTTCCTAAATATAACCTAAACTAGTTTTTCTAATCCAAAATTTGAGCTTGAATACTAGATGTATACCATAGGTGAATTTCGGGCAGTATAGAGCTACTTTATCACAATCATGACCTTATTTTATGAACTTTCACTATGGTTGGGTTTGGCTTTTATGGCGAAACTTGAGTTTTCACTAAGATATCTTATACAGGTCGAGCCTGAGTTTTTGGCACTCTTTCCTGTTGTTGTTTCTCTAAGATAGATATAATGAGGTTTTTTTTTCATATGGGATCGGGATTCCTCCATAAGCATGCCGTCCTAGTCGTTACGCACCGGGCACTATGCGTAGCCTGGTGGAAGGGTATATAGGGGGAGTAGTCGTATACGGAGGTGTCTCCCATGGGTCTCTCTTATGTCGGGAATATACCCGGGAAGGTGCATGCCGACACTTGATTTACTTTCTCATCACCCCTTCCATTGTATTCTTCGCTCACTATTGTACTTTTTGGGCTTACCGGGGGAATCTTGTTGGGTTCTTGGATAACTGTTTGTTCCTACCGATGGTATGGGATATCAAGTAGGTCTTGTTTGATTGGCTAGCTTATTGTATGCCCTACTAGTAATATGGAATGTCAAGCAGGATTCTATTTGTTACCTTTCTGATAGCTTTACTTTTTTCTATTTCTTATCTTCTTCTAGTATTACCTACTTACATTTTGTGACTCCTTGCTACTTTATACTTAATTATTCATGGATTTTACATTGGAGCTCCAGGTACTTGTACCTTCCTTACCCTTATCGGTATGTACCTGTAGTAGTTGTTTTTCCTTCTATCTCTCTGAACTTGTACGTTATTGCCCTGTCTGTTTACATGGAAGCCCTTTACTTTATTTATGGATTGTTTTTACCCAGTCGGCCTACGAGAAGAATTCTTTCCCCCCTTTGAGTTTTCGAGTGAAAGGGTCTAAGCCATAGATGCCTACTGGGTACCCTTATTTTGGTACTCATACTGCACTTATGCATCTTAACGTTAAGGCTAACCGATTCTCCTTCTGATGATGATTTGTCCTTAATTTTGGGTCAGGATAGATAGATTTTGTATCTTTTACCCCATAGGTTGAATTGTACTTGGTTACTCAGTTGTATAGATGCTCTACATCCACGATAACAGGTTTTAGGGTTTCCTTATGTTGTATATATTGTTGTTCTTCATCTATTGCACATTATTTTCCCCTTCCCCTCATCTCTTTTCTTTTCTTTCTTTCTACTGGTATGGTTACCGGCCCGTTGCTCGATGTTTTGTACCAGGGGTTTGGCTTATTTACTTGTGGGATATAGACGTCATCACAACCCAATTTTTGGGTCAGACAAAAGTATATTTTGTGCCAATCAAAGGTTTGACTAAAAAATTAAAGGCATTTTACTTAGCCTCACGTCATGTAATAAATTCAGGAGCTCACCATTTAGCCCTTAGAATAATCCTCATGACATGAAGGGCTTCCTAATGGATTAAGCCTCTCAACATGAGGTTAATTGTACTGAAATTAGCCTCACAAAATGAGGATTCTTCACGACAATGCAATTTTCAACTTTTGTTTATTATTTTTTTGGGTAAATTTCTAGCCTTTAAATCACAAAACTATTTTGTTTTGGGTCTTCTAAGAGGTTAGAATACATGGGAATTAGTGTTATTCCTATTCTACTCTTAAGTCTCTATACTTAATCAATTCTAAAACACTAAGGGTGTGTTTGGTATGGAATAAAATATTTTCAATGGAAAATATTTTGTAGGAAAAGAAGTTTTAAATTATTTTCTTATATTTATCATGCAAGTAGAAATTTTTTATATATCTCATATAAAAAAATGAGAATAGATAGGAATTAGGTGTGTTGTGGCGACATAGAAAAAGAACTGGGTGAGAAGTATAAGGTGGGGGTAAGGGTAAATTGGGAGTCAGGGTAGGTAGGGCTGGGGTAGGGTTGGAGTAAAATAAATAATTTAAAATAATTAAACATTTTTAGAGGGGCATTGGGGTTAAGGAGTGAGGGATGAGGGGTCGGGGTAGGGGTAAAAAATTTAACTTTTTTTAAAATAAATTAGGGGGTAGGGTCGGTGGAGACTAAGGGGGTTGGGGAAGGGTTAAGGTAAATTTTTTTATTTTTTGGGGGTGGGGTGGGGGTAGGGGATGGTTTGGAGGGTCGAGGTAGGAGTGGGGTTTAGGGTAGGAGCAACGGTGGGATAATTTTGAAAATATTGAAACTTGTTTTCCCTACTTCCATTTTGGAAGATATTTTCCTTTTTTTCAAGGAAGTTGTTTTCCTAAGGAACATCTTCTAAACTTTTTAACCAAATGAACATGGGAAGATCGGAAAACATTTTCTAGAAAATGCTTTCCTTCATACCAAACTCTCCCTAAGTCACATTACAATCAGATAAACTGCCAAAGAGAAAAAAAATATACCAAGGTTTTCATTCTCTTTAAAAACTACGGTAAAAAGTCTTAAGTTCTTCAGGGTTCTATTCAATTATTTCACCTTAATTTAGATATAGGGGTATTCAATAAGAGTATTTTCTACCCTCATGCCCAAAGTTTCAATTTTCAAGCAAAGTTTATGATTTCTTGATCTAGGGTTCAAAACCCCATAATCATAGATCCTTATAGAAGTTGTCTTTACAAGTTTAATTGTTCAAGATTTGCATGATTTAAGACTAGTAGCATTATCCTTAAATGTTTTATACAGATGATTAGCAACTAGCATGCTTAAAATCGTTTTACATAATTTATGAAAAGAATTACGATTTTAGCATATTGATACTAGTAAAATTATATCATTGTTATCTTAATCATGAATATTTATGAATTTTTATATAACTCAACAATATTTAAGACACGAGCAGGATAACACAGAAACTATGGAGCTCCAGCTCGATTACCTTTAGGCCCTGGACATCTAGATATGTTCCTTTTTAAAGTCCTTTTACAAATATGGGCATAGTAAATTTTTGAGAGGATTATTTAGCACCTAGTGCACTTGAGTGTGTACTTATTGGTGGATGGTAGCATCCAAGCCCCATAAATGTTGTAGCATCCACAAGTTTATATTTATGACGTACTTGAGGATCCTTAGCTAAAATTTCATGATTAGGTCTGGTTGTGGCAGGTTAGAGCAAACCTTTTGCCAGTATGGTTTTATGACATCGGACTCTATGTTGCTCATAGCATGGTTTATGTCAGTTATTAAAAACTCTCACTTTGAGGCTTAAGTATTAGAATTAAAACAACTGCATTGGCCCAAATAGGACTTTATGACTTGATATGACATTTTAGAACATGATACGAGATTTATAGTTTTCCAACTTATTAATATTTTGGGTCTTTATACGGTTTTTAGATTTATGATATGACTTGAGCCCCCATCTCTTATTTATTATGTAATAAATTTCCATATTTATATCATGATTTAAACATAAACTCCTATACCAGTATATACTATCTATTGAGCTTGTTTTGTGTGATAACACAAATACAAGTCTCCCTCCTCAATATCGAGGTCAGTAGCAGATTCTAGCAGAGTATCTTGGTGAATCCTCAGAGACCGGGGATCAAATTTGTTCTTTTATTTATGCTATGTCTTTTCATTTCGGTTACATTAAGAGCTGACTGGCGGTTGTTCCAGTAGTTCACCTTAGTATGGTAAAGGTTCCAAACATAGAGTCATGTGTTGCTAGCTTTCTTATGTTTTTACTCGTTTTGTGGCTAACTCATGAGATTGTCCTAATTTCCTTCTATGATATCTTTAGTACTTTTCATGCTATACTAGATTGATTATGCTATATGTTTAGATTTATGATCAGGTTTATGCACCAAGGGCTTGCTTGGGCTCACTTGTGTGTCCTGAGTGCCTTGTCATATCCAGGGGTAGCCTCGGGGAGTGACAATCTTTGTATTACAGCCCAAGGTTCAAGTTTCTTGGGGAATGTCTAAAACCACATTTAGTAGACTCTCTTTTACAAGTATATTGTGTGAACTTGTTCATACTTAGGATAATAAGCTCATGAGCTTGGTCTTACTTCACCATCGAGAAAGGACAGAAGACTTCCATCTCTAAGATTTAAGATTAAATATAATTATCAATGCAACTATTAATATGATTATTCCAACTATATTGAGTATCGTACACGTAAAAATTATAGTAGTGATCTTCTCCCCTAAATGCATTATTCATGAATCTGGTATTGTATGTTTTCTCAAGTGTTTGTTGTTTATGATGTTGAAACTCATTTTCTTTATCCATGGGCAATGATTTTCTACATATTGGGCATATCTATATTTATTGAAGCTTTCTTTTTCGTGCTTATCTTAATTGTTGTCTTAGTTTATGCATAGAAAAAGGGGGAATTGGAATGGTTTAGCTCCTGAATATTCAGACAATAAAAAGAAAAATGGAAAAAATAAGATTGAGACAGTTATGAATTCCATTCACTTTCTCTCTAGGGAAGAGGATCAAGTTAGCCCTTGCGAACAACTTGATCCACTATCTCCCTTTAACTCTTTGGGTCAAATATGGCAAAAGAAAAGGAAGGAAAATTCATGGAACGACCCCATCATCTCCATCCATAGGAACTACGAGATCACCCCAAGAACACCTTTGGCATCCACACTTATATCGGAAAGGCTATCAAATATTTAGAAAAAAGTCCTACTTCTTTCATATCTTCTCATGTGATGTGGAATTTAACTCTGAGAAATATTTTCTCACTCGTGCTTTATGTATTTTGGATCATTCCACCCCAATTATTAATAATTCGTAGAGCATCCAGCCCCACAGTTTAGAAACCAACATCATCCAAATCAGGCCCCTTAGTCTTCGGTTTTCCTCATTAAATCATCCCCAATCCCAATTCTTGTTTTAGGTGTGTGATGTTAGTCTAAAGAGAGTAGTAGTAGTAGTAGTAGAGCAATCTAGTCTTGTGGTAGACCTTAGAGGCATAATCAAGATAGCATGTTATGGTAGAATGATCCTAGAGTTAAAATTGTGAAACAAGAAGCAAGAAGTATAACAGTCAGAATGGGGGCATAGTTACCAATTAAGGTGTGTAGTTCGGTGTCAGGTGATTATTCAAAAATAGTGGGATGGTTTATTCTTAAGGGTTGACTAAGGAGAAGATTTAATATAGTAAGGTTATGTATAGGCTTGAGTCTGTTAGAGTGGGTGGTTGAGATTAAATGTGTTGTTGATTCTAACAAGGCTAGTGTTACCAAGGCTTGTGATTTAGTAGCTGTAAGTCTAAGTAGTAATGAGAGGTTGTATGTTATTCGTGTTTAGCATTGAAGATAGTCCTGAACTCTAGATGATTATTCTAGAATGAAGTATTATAGTATGAGGGTGGATAAAAAAATTTAATGTGAGATGTTAGTAAGCTAAAAAGAGTGTTAATCATTTTGAGGTAGCCTTAGAGGCAAAGAGAAAAAGCTACGAGTTATTTGAGAGGGGAGTCCTAGACACAATATAGGTGTGAATGGTTTCACTCATTAAAGAGGGAGTTTGGCATTCATATATATAGTGATTGTCTGACCTTACTGGGGTGGTTAGTTGTATCCCCGTTTAGGGTGGAAGTCTCTAAACTTAAAAAACTTTAGATTTTATCCTAAGAGAGATGGTAAGATGAAGAACCAGTCAAGTTTTTGTGACCCTGATAGAAAGCAGTCCCAGTACATAGTTAGAACCAGAAGGTGACCCATTCTTATTCCAACATACTCCCTGCACTTCAGTCAGAGATGATACCTTATTCTTATATTACGTATTGATGACATGCCCCATCTATTCTATGGTCCATTCCCCTTATGTAGATCTATGTCCATGTTTAGTTCCTAGAATTTTAAGGAAAATCATTACAAACAGTGATCCCAATTCTACTCATGACTCAACCATTTAGCTAAGTCATAAAATCAGTCATAAAATTTTCAGTATGATCCATATATTCGGCTTACTGTATACCTCAATTGTGCATCCTTACTCATGACACTTAAATCTATCTAACTCATGATATCAACTATAGAGTTTTCAGTATGATTTAGGAATTGAGCTTCTATTATATCCCAGTTTCATAGACTGTTCCATGACTTTAATTTTCTAACCCTTTCATGACTCAACATTCAGTTATATGGTATTCATATTCATGTCTCTTGGTATGTTAAGTCCTATGGACTCAGATTTTATGATAGTCTAGGTGACTAACATATCCATCCATGCCATGTATAAGCTCAGATCAAGATTCTCTTAAATAGTTCTTGCTATGATTCTCTCTACTCTAAGCCCTAAGTACATCTAGATATGATTATGAGGAACAGTTATGTCATGATTATGCTCAAGACAACTTTTGATAAAATATTATATCCTAAGCATATGAGGTATTTGTTCCTATTGTATGATAATTCTCAAACCCCCAGGTTGAGTTCCAAAGTGCGAGAAGAATTAGTCTAGATTGAATAGTAATTCTTCTTGTAGTGATGTTCAGTAAAGATTTCATATTTAAGGCAAGAGTTAGACTTCTATCCATGACTTCTACATTTTATTCTCAGTTAGTTCTAGCTCTGGTCTTTTTATGTCATCTAAGTTGTTAAATTGAATGAAGTATGAGATAATTTCTAGTCAAGTATGAGATAATTTCTAGTCAAGTATGAGAAGTAGATGATATTGGTGATTACAGTGGTGTTAAGTTGATCCCAATGTAGATTTTTCTTCAAGAAAGCGAGTTATAGAACATAGTTATAGGCTTTAATGTTATGATGGTAAGTGAATGAATGATTGCATTATTTGCTCAGTGACACCTTGATTGGAGATAGAGATTGATAAGTCTAGGAAATACGAAGTAATGTTTTTATGGATTTAGAATATGGTATTAATGGCTTAGACTAGCATGATTACATTACAGGTAGCATCTTATACCTTCGGGCTAGGCTTGAATAAAGTAAGTCATGTATCTATACTTAGCCTTAATAAATTTTGATTAGTATGTCCTCAAGAGAATTTGAAGTCTAGCCAGTGAAGTGTAGTGTTTCCCGAGAAGAAGCATGTTTCGGAAATGTTGTTAGGATTTAAAATTAGCAGCTGTATTGCTTGAGAAATAGTAGTCCTACAGATTTCTCGTGTTTTATTTTACATATTTCTATCCTGAATACATCAATTGAGTCTTAAACTCTCAGGATAAATTAATTCTTTATAGCTTAGCTGTCAGTTCAGGAATCAGACAGACATACTCAGTATTTTCCTTTATTTTCTCCTATATTTACTCCCTTTAATTTCATATCTATGCTCATTCCATATGATTCCTTTGGTGTAGTCATGTTTTATGTATTTCAGATGAGTTCTTATTTCTAGATGAATCAATTTCAATCATAGTAGATGCTCAGTTATAGAAATCGCTTTCATGTTAAGGGTTACTATTTTTTTAGCCCAAGCCAGATGGTTGAGGTGATCAGAACATGTTAAAAATTCTTATCTTAAAATGTCCT
Organism: Withania somnifera; assembly: GCA_039654485.1. Taxonomy (NCBI): domain Eukaryota; kingdom Viridiplantae; phylum Streptophyta; class Magnoliopsida; order Solanales; family Solanaceae; genus Withania; species Withania somnifera. Next base: position 9,704 of record JBDJHY010151836.1, read on the forward strand.
TATGACTCATGCTCTTTATCCTTTCCCTCAGTATCATTAAGTACCTTATGTGAAAGATGCCTAAGGTAATGAGTCCACTTTACAAAATTTATTATATGATCTCATGCCATCATAATATCTATGCTAGTGTATTCCTATTAGAGCTTGTGATTATGTGCTCTTTCATAGCCAAATAATGTCCTTCATGATGATACATGACAAATATATCCCATACATGCTATGACAATATGCTCATATTCAAATCAGCTCAATCAGTTGTTCCCATTTATATCAGCTTCTTGCGCTTATGCCTCATACTTATGCAATTCTTCATAGTTAAGAAAAGTCCTTATACAATACCATACTCTATATTAACTTCTAATGAGTCCTAATCTATCCATCCGTGCTAGAGACAGTCAGTCACATCTAATTCAATTAGTATCTTATTCATGTCCAGTTTACTTTAGTGACTTTCATGTACATATTAGTATCTAGTCAGTCAGCCTTATAATATTTCTCATGTCTATTTTCATTCCATGATACTTACATTCAGTCATGTTCAGCTTTAAATCAGTCCAGTGTCTAATGTTAGTTAAGTTCCGTAATCAATATTCAGTCCTACCTCTTAGTTTTACTCACGCTCTAGTTTTACCCTTTATTCAATGACAAATAATCCTAAGGGAGAGATAATGTAACACATTAAAATTTCAAGCTAGAATTTGAACTGGTATACGTATGTGTTTAAGTTTGGATTCTATATATTCTCACATATTCCTAGGTGATAAAATCAACTCTAAGGTGTGGAATTAGTGTTTGATATGATTCAAGATCATAAGAAACTCCTAGTACAAAGTTTAAAACTTTTCTACAAGCCTAGTTCCATATTGTTTTTAAATTCAAATGATCATATTTACTAATCTATGAGGGTCTATTTGTTCTATAATCTATCCAAATAAAGGTCTCTGAGTCTAATTTTCAACTCGACAAATTTTGTGTCAATCTGAGGTTCGAGTGAAAAGTTATTGACATTTTACTTAGCCTCGCGTCGTGTAGCAATTCTGGGAACTCATTGTTTATCCTGAAAGATAAGCCTCACGAAGTGAGGGGCTTCTAAGTTGAGTAAGACTCACGACGTGAGGGTTTTTTAAGGTTGTGTAATTTTCAAGTTTTTTTTTCTAGGGGGAGTTTGGGTAATTTTCTTGTCTTTAAATATCAAAATTATGTCATTTTGGGGTTTACAAAGAGGTTAGAATGATGGGACTTAGTGTTACTACTATTCTACAATTAATTCCCTATACTTAATTCTAAAACACTAAGTCGTAAAATCAGATAAAAAGCCAAAAAGAAGAAAAGTAATGAGGTTTTCATTCTCTCCAAAGACTAGCATTCCAAGCCTTCAAATTCTTCAAGGTTATACGTAAAGATTAAATCCAATTTAGGTATGGAGGTATTCAATGATAGTCATTTCCTCTCTCATGCCCAAAATTTCAGTTTTCAAGCAAAGTTAATGATTTCTAGATCTAGGGTTCAAAACCCTTTAATCATGATCTTTATAAAAATTGTGTTTGCAAGTTTAATTGTTTAAGATTTGCATGATTTAAGACTTGTAACATGATTGTTACATATTTTATAGGAATGATTAACAACTAGCATGCTTAAACTCATTTTTCTTGATTTATGTCAAGAATCTTAATTTTAGCATATTGATACTAGTGAAACTATATCATTGTTATCTCAAAGCATGAATATTTATGAAAATTTACATGATTCAACAAGATTTATAAATCAATCATGAAGCACATGATAGAAATTAGGAGCCCCGTATCGATTATGTTTAAGCCCGGACCTCTAGATATGTTTTTTTAATGTTTTTTTTTTTATAAATATGAGCATAATGCATTTTTGGGAGGATTATTTAACACCGAATGAATTTGAGTACCAGATGCCTATCTTTATGACTTACTGAGTATCCTTAGCTAAAATTTCATGATTAGTTCTAGTTGTAGCAGGTTAGAGAGAACCTTTTGCTGGCTTGAGTTTATGACATTGGACTTTTTATAGTGTGGGTTTATGACCGAACTTCATGTTGCTCATAGGATGATTTATATCGGTTATTAGAAACTCTCACCTCATGACTTAAGTTTTAAAACTAAAATAACTGCTTTGGTCAAAATAAGACTTTGTGACTTGATATGACATTTTATAACATGATATAGTTTTCCAACCTACTATTATTTTGGGGTCTATGCACAGTTTTCAGATTTATGATGACTTAAGCCCCCATCTCATATTTATTTATGCACAGGGATTTTCATGTTTACATCATGGTTTATATATACACTCTCATACCAGTATATTTTATGTATTGACCCTATTTTGTGACTGTATCTTTTTATGATAATACAGATACATGTATCCTTCCTTATCCTCGAGGTCATTAGTAGATTCTAACAGAGCATCTTGGTGAGTTCTCTTAGACTGAAAATTGGAGTTGTTCTTTTATTTTTGCTATGTTTTTTCATTTTAGTTACATTAATAGCTAACTGGTTGTCCTTATGACTCACCTAGTCTAGTAGATGTTTTAGACATAGAGTTATGTGTTTCTAAGTTTCTTATATTTTTTCCCTTTTTGTGGCTAACTCATGAGATTATCCCTATTTTTTTCTATGATACCTGTAGTACCTTTCATGCTCTACTAGATTACTTTCACTACATATTTGTTTATGACCAGTTTTATGTGCCAAGTACTTGCTTGTGTGTACTTGTGGGTCCTGAGCGCCTTGTCACATTTAAAGGGTAGCCTGGACGTTACAAGCCTTCTCTCTTTTTCACCAACCATATCCAAACACACTAAAAGTATAGAAAAATCTCCATTAACAATTAAATTTTTAATTGAAATGGTTAAAATATCTCCAAACTAGGCATAGATTATTATTTTCATCTCTAAACTGTAACTAGTACTAAAAATACTCCTACATCTGAACAAATGATTTTACTGTACCTCTGAAGTGTCACATGGCATAGCAACTCAACAGTAAAAGAAAACTCAATTTTACATATCTTTATTTTTAATCCCAATTCCAATCTAAAAAGGTTATGTCTTTCCTATTTAAGTGCTTCTCCATTAAAGTACACTCTAAGTTCATACTTGAATTACTTTTTTGCCTTCTTCTTCA
>JBDJHY010151847.1:0-12858 GCA_039654485.1 Withania somnifera
CTTCGGCTATGGACTACGGGGTTTGGTTCTCCTACTGGTGGTATAGTAGGTGCCATCATGATCCAAGAAATTGGGTCATGACAGAAATGCCACAGAGAGAGTTTGGATGATTTAGGATAGATTAAAAATAGCACAAAGCCAACAGAAGAATTTCGTAGATCATAGATATCGACCTTTGGAATTCAGTATTGGGGACATGATGTTCTTGCAGATTTCACCTATGAAAGGTCTCATGAGATCTGGTTAGAGGGTAAACTTAGCCTAGGTTCATTAGGCCATATGAGATTACGGAATGGATCAGTAAGGTTGCCTAATGGTTAGCCCTACCTCCAGAGTTGGCAGCTTTTCATCCAGTGTTTTATGTTGTCATGCTTCACCGTTATGTGCCAGATCCCTCCCATGTACTTTATTTAGAGTCAGTTTAACTAGATAACCAACTGACTTCTGTTGAGAAGCCCGAGGCCATTATTGACAGATATGTAAGGCAGCTCTGGTTTAGAGTATTCTAGTTATGAGGGTTAATTGGATTCATCACCTAGTCAAGGAGGCTACCTGGGAGATGGAGAGGGATATGTGCACTCAGAACCCCTATTTGTTTGACTCTCTAGGTAATCCCTTCTTTTTTGACTTTCTCGGATGAAAGTCCTTTAGTGGGGGGATATTGTAATGACCCTCGAGGTCATTTTTGTGTTTTTGTGATTTTCTGGGCTTAAGTGTTCTTGTAACTAACCTAGGTTACTTGTGACTTGTTATGATCAGTAGTTGGTTCCCTAAAAGTTTTATGGTTTAACTTCCTTTAAATATCATTAATTTGGGACCTACTCAGTTTATATAATCCCTAAACTCCTTTTCATTGATATTTTTGAGTTTGGCATATCGACTACATAAAGATTCTATATATAGATTGTAAAAATCGAACTCCATTTCTATTTAAAGCCTCAGTCATTTAGATCAATGTTGGCTGGGGACAAAGCATCAGAATCGCGTAGTCCAGGCCCCTTCTGCATCGCGGTCTCGTGGAAGTGCATCGTGGTAGCATAGGCCAAGTTTGGGGAGCATTGCGATCACATGGAGGTGGGCCGCATCGCAATGGCTAACGAGGCGAGGGGTCGCAATCCCTTGGACCTGCTCTACAAATGCATTTAAGATCTTGCAGTCATATATATATATATATTGTTCATCATTTTGGAAGAAAGTTTTAGCAATTTTCTCCTTTTTCTAGAATTAAAGCATTGTATCAAAGAGGTTGCTTTGGGATTCTAATCCATGGAATCATATCTAGGTGGTTTTTACAATTGTTTCTATCGGGTAACTCTTCATATTTTCAATTGTAATAAATTTCTAGGTTATATAGAGTTCCAGGGCTTATATCTTCATTTTATACCATGAATTTAAGCCTTATTTTGTACCATATAATGTATGAGCTACGCTCTACGTGTTGGTATAAATATTTCATCTTTCATCTTTCCAATTTATTAGGGTTTACAAACTTGTTTTTAGCCTGGATTTCGGCCCTGTTATTTATATAGAAATATGGGTCTTGTTTTAGTTCTTATGACTCATGGATTATATTTTTCCTAGATTAGTGCAATGCTGAGTTGGCTCGTGGTTCTCCATTTTTTGGCATGACCTTCAAGGTTTTTGCCGAAATCTAGGTAGGCTACGGTCTACTTTATGCATATTAGGTATTAGTGTAGTATATGCATTGTAAAGAACCAACTCAGGGGCTTTGATCATTGTTTAGTGCACATGTTGAGGCTAGACATACTCTGTTTGATCAGATCCGATAGCGACAGTACTAGGGCAGATCCTTTGTTCATAGTTGAGAGTTGGTTCTGAGGGGTGATTACAGCAGTGCATCTTAGACTCTGACACCGTATTATGGATTGGTACTCATATTTTCAATCCCAGGGTGAATGATTTGATTTAGACTTTTCTTGTGAGACCCACAGTATTAGATACTCCATAAATCCAGGCATCACAAAGATGTGTAGAGATTTGACAAAGAACTATTGGTGGCGTCATTTGAGATTGGATGTTGCTAGGTTTTTTTTACCAATGCTTGAACTTCCATCAGTTGAAGTTCGATCACCCTAGACCCAGTATGTGTTACAACGACTCCCTATCTCTGAGTGAAAGTTGGAGGGATTACTTTCGATTTTGTTTCTGGACTTCTCGTACTTCTAGGATCATTAATGTATATGGATCATCGTGGATGATTGACAAAATCCGCTCACCTTTACTGACATGATCATCTTGGAGTGCCGAGAGACTTTCCATCTTACATATTAGGGAGATTCTTCGTCTGCATAAGCTGCCATTTCTATAATATTATACCAGGGTACATAGTTTAATTCATGGTTCTTGAGGAGGATGCAACATGAAATAGGTACAGAGGTAGTTCTGAGTATGACCTTTCACCTAAAAAGAGTTGGACAATCTGAGCGGACTATTTAGTTACTACAAGATATGCCTCAGGCTTGTGTTTTTTATTTTGGGGGTAGCTGGTATCAACACTTGTCTTTGGCAAGAGTTCTCTTATAAGAACAACTACTATTCTAGTATCTAGATGGCACCATTTGAGGCGTTATACGGTAGGCATTATAGATCGTCGATCGGTTTGTACAGTAGTGTTGAGATCTTTCTTTAGACTTCTAACTTAATTTGAGATGCCACAAAGAGAATTCAAGTTACTTAGGATAGTCTACGGATAGCACAGTCATCAAAAGAGTTATGCAGACTGTAGACTTTGACATCTGGAGTTAGTGTTAGGGACATGGTTTCTCCTATGAAGGGCGTTATAAGATTTGGTCAGAGGGGAAATCTTAGCCCCAGGTTTATCGGTCCATATGAGACTACGGAGTGGATCAGTGAAGTGGCTTATAGGTTAACCCTACCTTCAGAGTTAGTCGGGTCATTGTTCATCCAGTGTTTCATGTTTCTATGCTTCGTCGTTATGTGCTAGATTCCTCCATGTACTTCATACTGAGTTAGTTTAGCTGGACACTAATTGACTTATATTGACAAGCCTGAGGCCGTTGTTGAAAGAGAAGTGATAAGGCTAAGGTCAAAATATATTCCAGTTCTGAGGGTTCGCTGGACACACCTCTCAGTCGAGAAAACAACCTGGGAGACAGAGAGGGATATGTGAGCCTAGTACCCTTATTTGTTCGCCCCTCCTAGTACTCCCTTCTTTCCATAAATTTTGCGTAAGAAAGTTCCTATAGTGGGGGATTTTGTAGTGACCCTTGAGATCATTTTTGAGTTCTCACGATCCTTCCATACATAGATCATTCTTGTAACAGCCCCAAGTCGCTACTTGCGGGGATTGATAGTTTGGGTCCCTGACAATTTTTATAGTTCGATTCCTTTATAATTATGTCTTCTTTAGGGTGTAAGAGGATTATACGATCCCATATCTCCTTTTCATGTCTTTCGTTAGGCACAGAATACCGATTCTATATATAGATCATTGAAATCAAACTGCATTTTATTTTGATCCTCGATTATTTAAATTGGGGATAGCTGGGTATAAAGCATTATGATCATGTGGCCTTGGTCATAATTGTGTAGACCAGTCCTGTTGGTCATCGCGATCGCGTAGTGGTGAGTCGCGACCGCAAAGGCTGGGATGGTAAGGGATAACGATCGCGTAGGTCTTCTCCGCGAATATGTAGAAGACCTGGCAGGCCTATATATATCTTTCTTACTTTATATTTTTGACAAAAGTTTTAGAGGGTTTCTTCTTTTCCAGAGCTAAAACACTATATTAAAGAGATTTCCTTAAGTTTCTTCTCCGTGGAATTATATCTAGGTGGTCTTATGATCATTTCTACCTAGTAATTCATCATTTTTAATATTGTTTCCAGATCTTATATCTTCATTTTCTACTGTAAGTTTAAGCTCTATTTGTACCATATAGTGTATGAGCTACGTTCTACGTGTCGGTGTAAATATTTCCTTTTTCCAAGCTATTAGGATTACGGACCCATTTTTATCTTGGATTTTGATTCCACTATATATGTAGCAATACGAGTATTTTTTTTACTCAACTTGACATGTGGGCTATGTTTTTTCTAACCACACAAGATTGAACTTCGTACATGATTGTTAGATATTTAGACACATTTCACGAGGACATCTTCGAAATCCAGGTAGGCTACATTCTACTTTTTTCAAATTGGGTATTAGTGTAGTATATGCAGGTAAAGCGCTAAATCGAGTCTGGAATTACTAGCCAAGCGCCGATATTTATATTTTTTAGGCCTATGGCCTACTTAGCTGGCCTGTATCTTAACTACTTACCTTGGGGCTATATTTAACTACCCCCATGTTTAACGTCGACTCTAGGACACTGTATGGCTGGGGGAGGAGTAACACGTTTAGTGCGTATTGTTATACATTTACTCTAGAATGTAGTGAGGTTGGGGAGGGGATTATACTAGTGATTATATCTTAGTAGCTATCCCCTGATTTAGGTTGGTGTCTTTAGAGTCGATCTAGGTAGGTTGATCATTCTGTGTTCTACCTGAGTTGTTGTGTGTGATTAGAGCATGTGTGACCTCTTTGGGCCATAGATAGCCATATACGTCTATGTTGGATAGTTAGAGTCCTTATGTGGTGATATTGTACCTAGCCGAATACGACTTTTCTTAGTAGTTAGCATCCTTGTGTGATGATATCATGGCCTATCCCTGTGCGATCCTGGGAGTGAGTTGTGTTAGACTAAGTTATGATAGCTCCATTTCTTCCCCTGTATGGGTATGTACTTGACCCTTAATAGGCGCCCTCTAGGAAGTTAAGGCACCTTTGGTGCGACTTCTCATGGCTTGGAATCGCAGTTGGACTAGGACAGGATGTACCTTGTGACTAAGGCTTGGCAACCATCCTATGGATTCCAATTAGCTGCCTTAGACCAGTTCAACCTATTGATTGATTTTGTGTAGCGAGCATGCATTAAAAGTTTCCAAATGTAACTTGATTTGGACAGAGTAATAAATGGAAACTGATTTTATATATACTTATATCTTCCACGACTATGCTTATGAGCAGTATGGAGCTATTTTCTCACACCATTTGAGTCTATTTTCTCTCTATCACTGTAATTTTTTGGATATTTCCTACATAGTGAAGGTTGGGTCTTACCGAGATGGGGTTTTTTCTAACGTGGATGAACTTGAATTTCCACTGATATATGATATAGGGGCTGAGCTTGAGTTTAGGAGTTGTTTCCCTGATGACTATACTATTGGTGAGCTGGTTACGAAGATTAATTGATTATACGGGTAGCACCATCTCCTTAAAGATTGTATTGGTCACTACTCCGATAGAACCACTAGTTGCGTCCTCAGCTGGAAAAGAGGTTGTTTCTCTCTTTATCTAGACCAGCCTCATGGTTTTTCCTCTACCATCAGTAGGCTCTCCTCTACATCCTCTACATCAACCTTTCTCTTCTCCCCAACCTTAATTTATTACCCTAGAAAAGGGCGCAGATGCATTCTCTATTGTTGTTGCTGCTTCTCCTAATTGTATTTTGACCATCTGTTAGAGGAGAGTGAAAAATGTCATATATAAATTCGAATCACCAGATACCAATTGGATTTACTTTATAGCATAGAAGAAAAAGGAAAATGAGGTTTCCTGGTGCCCTTGTAACCTCTCGAAAAAAGTATATGCATCCTTGTATGGTTCTATAAGATTCTACATAGGAATGTCCATGTGTGAAGAGTTCAATGAACCTAAATTTCTAATACCAACTTTTTCATGACCCAAATAGGCCATGGGTGCCCACACTAACCCTCTAGGTGGGAGAATTAACGAATCCAAAATCCACATTCATTCACTTAACTAAATCCACAATCACAAACAACCATTAGAAGATATCACAAAATTTGAATGAAAAAAAAAATGAAAAAAAAAACCTCAAACATCTATCTATTACAATAATCCAAAAGTCTGAAAGTCATCTTAAGGACTCTAAAGCATCAAAACTGAGAATATCCAACTAATGAAAGATATATATATATACAACTATCAAAATAAAGACATGGACGCAAGCCTAAAAAGTTTGAACGTCACCCTTGGATAAAAGAATCTACTAGCTAGCTAGATACGAGGTCAAGTCTTAGCCACACTAAAAAAAATAAGAGTACAGGAAGTATTAGTACAAAAACATGGGTATTGGTAAGTATCGTCACCCTCCCTAAACTAGAAAAAGGTATACAAGTAATAAGTAAATCAACACATAACAAATAAGTTAGGAAGTATCACATTCTCAAATAAGTCACATCATCAAATTCAACAACAATCGGGATAAATACATGATATCTCATTCTTAATAATACAACTAATTGAACTCAAGTCACTCTATATCTTACAGTTACTATCTTTTTTATCATTAGCCTTTATTATCGTCTATTTTTATCACTTTCTCTTTTCTCAATGAACGGTCAATATGTACACACATGCTAAGGGACTGATATTTATATTCTAACCATGATTTTCAAGGACAAACTAGGGTACATGTACCCATCTAGAAAAAAATTCTTTCGGACCATAAATCAGCACACAATACCCAAAATCCATTCCCACCGGGTCGTCACTACAGCCTCCTGAGAGCATATCCCATCGGCCAGGCATAACAATAATATGTATATGATATTGCATCTTTTATTATTAAATAAATTAAGAGTCTTATTATTTCAAGTCTTCTTATCATTTCACTTTTTCATTTAAGGTTTCAATCAATTATATCATCAAGACAACCATTCATGGTCATTAATTCGATCAACATCATCACAGGTTATGAGTTAAAGCATATAAATTTATAATATGAGTCTACAACTACCATTAAAACTATAACCTACCTCAAGTAGTTCATGAACACTTTACAATCTAGGCATAATAGCATTCTTCTTTCACAAAGCTCATTTCTTTTGAGTACTAGCAACAAATATGACACAATAAATCACCCATGTAAAAAAATCAAGCCTTGGTGAATTAAACCCTACCATTTATAACCCTTCTTCAAAGTCTTAGGCTCAATTAAGAGGTTTTCAACATAATTCTATCTAGTTCTATTAGCATCCTAATTTTAATGAATGGAAAAAAAATTACATTAAATTCATTGAAAAAGTCTAGTTGAAAGTTCTCAATCAAAAGAAAAGGAGCCACATTTATTATTGAGAAATGCTAAAAAAGAATAAGAAAAAGTGTTGGAAGCTGTCACAATATTTATGATGATACAAAAAGAGTGCATCTTGAAAGATGTGATCATTTATTACCTTTAAGTGTCCAGATGACTATCTTCTTCAAGCATGCAGTCTTACTACTTTCAAAGGGTTGAAACTGCTGGAAATTAATCACTATTCTTACTACCAATGATCAAACAACATAGATAATAAAAATAACCATAAATATGATGTTTCCTTATTCTTGGAAAAGAGTCCTCCCTCTTAAACCCTTTTCAAGGATCAATACCCTTGGGTTGTAACATCTAGTTCCCACATCTATATAAGGTATTAGTCTTCAAGAGGAGAATTATGCTCTATAAGTCCTCTAAACTATTTTTTTCTTTGCTTTACTTTTAATAAGAATTGTATCACTTAGTGTATATAAATGTATACAAAAAAGTAAAGAAGCGAAAAACTCGAGTGAGGCATTGCATCAAGTTATAGTGTTTACTGGGCTCCTAACAGACTCAGTATTCATAGTGATTAAGCTAAGTTAAATAGACTCAGTAAGGTCCTTGTGTGTTTATTAGGCTCCCAATATAATTAGTATTCATTGTGATCGAACTGATTTAAACAAACACAGTAAGATCCTTATATGTTTGTTGGGCTCCTAACAAACTCAGCAAGTTGTGTGTACACTGAGCTCTGAAAAGACTTAGTAGTGTATGTATAATATATTTTATAGGCTTAGAATTATTGGACTGAGTTTTTAATCAAACTCAATCGTTGGTGTAAAAAGTGTACCACTGAGTTATTTAAGACTAAATAGAGGATAGAGCAAATAGTGAAACCCTTTTGCAATCCAACGGAACTAGATTAAGGCTCACTTTTAGCCCAAAATAGTATAGAAATATTATGTGTAAAATTTTCCTTTTATACTATTCTATATTGTTTATTCATCAAACTATAGTAAGAGTTTGACTATATCTTCCATAGAGTCAACTAACGAAAAAGAAAAAAAATGCAATTCACCCCTTCCCCCCACCTTACACTTTCAATTGGTATCAGAGTTAGGTTTCACATTCATTGGTTAACATCAAGTGAGTAAATATTCAAAGAAAGAGATCAATTGGGTGAAGATATATTTCAATAAAGCCTTTTAATATTCAACCCACCCTCCTTCAATAGTCTACGCTATGGACAATAGAGAAATAGAATGAAAATTTGTATTAAATCTATTGATTATGAAGCCTAGTTGGTCATTAAAAATGGGCAGAAATCCACATATAAATAGGATGATAGAAGAGGCTCATGAATAGAAACATCTACCTCAAAAATCATGCATGTCGTACAAACATTCACAGAAGTATATTTTCTTCATTGTTCTTTGAGCAAGGAAGACCATGGGAAAATTTCCTCAAGTAAAACTTCCAAAGAAAATTGGTATAAGTTTGAAGACATTCACAAGAAAAATAATGCGTCAAGTACCTGAAGTAATGAAAAGGATTCTGACAATGATGATCATTGTTTTGTGGCCGTTGTTAAAATAAATAAAGACCCTTTCAATGCAAAGCGTGGTATCTTAGTAGTGGATGTTCAAATCACATAAGCTAAAATATATCATTATTCAAAAAAATTAATAATATGCTTCAATGATAAATGTGAAATCACAAATGTTTATCTTGTGCAGGAACTGAAGTATAACTTATAAAGCATCAGTCAACTTTTTGACTCATAGTGTGAAATAAAATTCAGTAAGAATAAATGTATCATCAAAGACTTATCAAGAAATATCTTCTTTTTGGAAGGAGACACAAGAATAGATATGTGTTAGATTTTATGAGGAACTTAGATGAATATATACATCTTGCATCCTTTCATGAAGGCTCTAGGGTTTGGTAAAAGAAACTGGGATACTTAAGTATAGATCTTATAGAAAAACTTACCAACTATAAACTTGTTCATGGTCTACCCCAAATTGACTATTTAGGAGATCACAATTTTGAGGAATGTCAAAATGGTAGACACACTAAAATTCTATTCAATAATGAGTATTTGACACTATGAAGCCATTGGACATAGATCTTCTTGGTCCTGCCAAAACTGCCAGCGTAGCTGGTAAAAGGTACTCTTTAGTTATTCTTGATGATTTTCTCATTTTACATGAATTATGTTTTGTCTCATAAAGATGAAATTTCCAAAAATCTTAAATTCTTCTGTGAAAGAGTTCAAAAGGAAAAAAAATACTATATTAGATCCATTAGGAGTAATCATGAAAGTGAACTTAAAAACAAAGCCTTTGATAAATTTTATATGAACATAACTATTCTCAAAGTTTCTCTTCCTCCAGAATTCCTCACCAAAAAATAGAATTCCTTAGGGTATGGAAAGAACCACAATTAAGGATCATTCTCTTCAGCATCACATATTGGAAGAAGTTGTTAGTACTGCCTATCACATCCTAAATAGGTGCCTAATAAGACCATCCTGGAGAAAACACTATATATTATGGAATGGAAGTATACCCTATGTGAAATATTTCATCTTTTTGGGAGTAAGTGTTTCATTCATACTGGTGATATAGACCCTCTAGGTAAGAGTGGCTCTAGAAAGAATAAGGGTAATTTGTTGATTATTCTAAAAATAGTAGAGCCTATAGAGTTTTTAATCAAGAGACTTTGTGTATTGAAGAATATAACTAACCATTTAAATGAGAAATGTAATATTTCAAATAAGAAGAAATCTTATCAAAATATTACCACTGCCTCCACTTCTTCAAAAAATATTCCACATGACCAATCAACTGATGAAGAAAAGATATCAAATGAACAAGAAAATGAATTTATCCAAAATGAAAGGAAAAAGGAACATGATTATTGGAACAAAACTATTACAGGAATTCGTAAGGAAGAAGTAAGAACCACAAGATGTAGTAAAAAACAAAATAGATTGCTTTCTTATCCCAAACAGAACCAATGAGCGTAGATAAAGATCTCAAAGACGAAAGCTGAAAAATTGCAATGAAAGAAGAGTTGGACCAATTTGATAGAAAACGAGTTTGGGGACCAGTACCTAGACCAGAAAGTGACTCAATAATCAGAACCAACAGGGTATTCAGAAATAAACCAAATGAAGATAAAGAAGTTGCTCAAATTAAGCCAAAAAGGTTTCTCAAGTTACTTATAGCAGGAAGGAGTTAACTATGATGAAACATTTTCTCCTGTTGCGAGGTTAGAATCCATTAGAATATTCCTTACATATGCATTTTTCAAAGGTTTAAAACTATTTCAAATTCATATCAAAAGTGTTTTTTAAATGGTTTAATTGAAGAAAAAGTTTTTGTAAAACAACCTCCTAGCTTTGAATATTGTTAGTTTCCTGATTACTTGTTTAAACTGTCAAAGACTTTATATGGGTTCAAACAAGCCCTAAGATCTTGGTATAACCTACTAAGAATGTTTTTAATAAATTATTGATTTCCCTAAAAGAAAAATTTACTCTATTCATTAAAATAACTTTGTCCGATAATTTAATTGTGTAAATGTATATGGATGATATTATATTTGGTAGTTATAATACCACTTTCTTCAAGGAATTCTCTGAGTTAATGCTAGTATAATTTGAGATGATCATGATGGGAGAATTAACATTCTTTCTAGGATTGGAAATAATACTATCAAATGAAGGAACATTTGCCAAAGTAAGTATGCTATGGAACTCATCAACACGTATGTGATGGAAAATTCCGAAGTTTTTGGAACACCAATGAGCACCACCGTCACACTCAATACAAATAAAGAAGGTAGAACAATCGATAAAATCATGTATAGAGGTAGGATAGGATATCTCCTATATTTAACTGCTCGTTGTCTTGATATTTTATATAGTGTGTATAAATATGATCGATTTTAGTATGCTCCAAAGAGTTTCATATAAAAGTTATTAAAAGAGTCATTAAATATCTTGTTGGAACAACTGATTATGGACTTTAATATAAAAAGGATATATCTTTTACCCTTGAAAGATACTCTGATGCTGACTTTGCAGGAAGTAAAGATGATAGAAGAAGTACTAATGTATGTTGCCAATTACTTAGAGAATCACTTGTTCATGTCACAGTAAGAAACAAAATTTCGTATCTTTATCTACTACCAAAGCTGAATATATTGTTGTTGGACAAGGCTATGCACATGTATTATGGATAATAAATCAAAAAAGTGATTATGAGTTATCTTTAAAACCTGTTAAAATATTTTGTGATAACTCTAGTGCCATTTGTTTGACAAAAAATATGTTTATCATTCTAGTGCTACGAAGTATAACTATTATACACCATTTCATTAGGGACCATGTTAAAAAGGAGATGTTGAACTATTATTTGTTAAGACTTATTTGCGATTGTTGATCTATTAAAAAAAACTTTTTTCAAAAAAGGTTCTATTTTTTTAGGTAGTCACTTGTAATTTGTTCAAAACTTTTTAAAATTAATCCTTGTGATGCCTTCCCACAAACTTTTAATTGATGCCAAACGAAAAGAAAAATAAGACTGTTTTACATAGATTTTATCTGTACAGATGTAGGGGAGAACTTAGAATATAAATTGAAGGTTACCTCAAAGGCAGGGAGAGATTTGAAAAAATAGAAAAATTAACTACTATGCATTATTATTGTCATCCATCAAAAAGGGGGAGATTATTATTGTTATAATTTTAATGAATGACAACAAAATTAGAGGGAATTCATTAATAAAATCGACTCAAATGCCTCATTTATTAGTGGAAGATGTTGAAAAAATAGAAGAAGAAGTGTTGGAAGCTGTCAAAGAATTTATGATGATATAAAGAAGAGTACTTATTGAAAGTCGTTGGTCATTTATTGCCTTCAGGTTTCCAGATGATTATCCTCTTGAAGAATGAATTCTTACTACTTTTAAAGGGTTCAAACGACTAGAAATTAATCACTCTTGTTACTACCAATGATCAGATGGCATAGATTATAAAGAGATTCATCGATATGACGTTTCCGTATTCTTGAAACTCCTCTTAACTCTTTTCAAGGTTCAATACCCTTGGGTTTTAATGGCTAGTTCCCACATCTATATAAGAGATTAGTCTTCAAAAGGAGAAGTATGCTCTATAAGTCTACTAAATTGTTTTTATTGATTTTACTTTTAGTAAGAATTGTATCACTTAGTGTATACCTGTATAGATAAAAAATAAAGGAGAAAAAACCTCGAGTAAGGCATAGCATCAAGTATAATGTTTATGTAATGACCCTCAAGGTCATTTTTTCAATTTTGTGCTTTTTGGTAGTGTTTAGCCTTTTCGTAGTTGTATTATGACAAACTAAATTTAATTCCATGGTTGGTTCAGGAATGAAATGAGTTTTTTGTATGATTTTGGAAATTATAAGTTTTAAAGCTCTAAAGTGTGAAATATGGAACTTTTGGAGTCATTTCAAGTTTGGAACCTCAAAAGAAAAATTCATCAGTTCAATCAGCTTTGGAATATTGATTTTGGTCTAGAAAGACTTCCGTTTTGCATTTTACCCCATTCATTATGATTTTGGGTAATTAGGCAGGATAAAGTTGATTTTTAAAGAAAATGGTTAACTTTGGTCAATATTTAGACTTAAAGTGTCTGGATTGAAAATCAAAAGATTATTTAGATTCGAGAGGTAGTTTTTG
>JBDJHY010151857.1:0-12858 GCA_039654485.1 Withania somnifera
AGGGGTAGAAATGAAAAAATAACTACAATCAAGTCATGAAAAAAACACAAGGAATGAAGTAACCTGAAGAATGAGATCCTCAATATAACAACAAACAAATATATGGAATAAGAATAGGAAAATTCCAACGAGCGCCAATACACCCCGAGGGTACAAACAAGTGAACGCAAACTCCTCGGCTGCCCATACAACCGGAGAGTACAATCAATAAATAACAAATAAGAGTAGAATATTCAGAATGATATGATATGATGCTAGTAAAACATGTAACCTGTATGCTCCTCTTCTGAACCCTCAAGCTTAGTAGGCAGAACTCGTGGAAGGCCGTAACCTGTATATCGCTACTCCCTTGTATACCCCTCGCGCGATCGCCTATAATCCCGGATGGGTAAGGTCCATGGAGGCCTTATCCATATACAAATCATAATTATATAGCATACTCAAACCTCTAAAGGGTCTATTTAAATAATCTAAAGTATCAATAACCATGCCCAGCCACAATCGGATCTAAAATCAATCAAAACTCAATTTTAGCTCTTGGCTGCAACCGAGTCTAGTA
Organism: Withania somnifera; assembly: GCA_039654485.1. NCBI lineage: Eukaryota > Viridiplantae > Streptophyta > Magnoliopsida > Solanales > Solanaceae > Withania > Withania somnifera. The sequence continues at coordinate 560 of JBDJHY010151857.1, forward strand.
TCAACTCAAAATGGTGGATAAATCTATATTTCACTCTTTAATAATAAAAACAAGTGAAAATCATAAATAAATACTTATTTTAATCTTCTAATTCTAAAAATAAGCCCACAACTCCTTGTAAGGTTTTGAAATTAGTGAGGTTGGGCTTTTGGCCAAAAAGCAATAGGAACTAATGCATAAAAATAGTTTTTATGATGATGTCATGAAAAATCATAAACAAAATATCTCAACAAGTTCTTCTAACCCTACATAGGGTTGGAGACACTACAACAACCATAACCAATCATAATGTCCAGGACTTACGGATATTTCCCATTAATCCCACCATCTATGTTTTAGAGTCGATAAAAATCACTTAGGTCACATGATAATTTATAATCAAAATGCAAAAGCATAATCTAAGAAACAGACTAAAAAATGGATAGGGTCAGGGTTGTCAACCTAATAATTCAAAACAAGAATAGCTAAATACTACTGTTATGTTAAATATAAATCCAATCTCAGATTAGTAAGTATTAACCCACCTGACATCCAAAGCACAAGCTTGCAAATAAAAAAAAATATCTCTAACAGCTCCAACAACTTTGAAAATGCTCTAATAATGAACATGCAACTATTAAAATAACAATCTACATGTTAATAGGAGTCAAATGATACCCATAAAACTATGATAATTGCTATAGTCAAAATTTGAGTCAAAATGGGCCCCCCAAATCAGTTATCGGGAAACTCTAAACAAAAGGTATCAAAACACTCCCCTCATCCCAATGAACTTACACATAAACTTTAGAGTAAAGGCAAGCTAGAAATGGGCTAAAATCAATGCAATAAAGTAAAAAACGAACTTTGTGAAATTAGAGAAATTATGATGAAATTTAACGAGATTAAAATGAAAAATTTACCAATAATTGAGGAGACCTTGACCCATATTTCAATGGTTCCATTGTGTTGGGAACGTCTAATTTTGTGAGGTAGCATATATGGTTTGTTTGTACGAATTTCAAATGAATCCAAAGGATCAATTCGAAGACTAGCTTTTATGTGTTATTAATGTCATGTTTCGATTCTGGTGAAGTATTATTTTTCTCCACAAACGCGAATTAGGGAACAACAAATGCAGAGAAAACCTTTTTTTATTTACCACAAACGTGGTCAGATCATCGCGAACGCGCTTAGTATTTCTCCGCAGGGTAACACAAACGTGGTCAGTAGGTTGTGAATGCAAAGAGAATTTTAGGGTCTTGGCTTACTTTACTCATCAAAAACACGGTGGGGCACTGTAAATGTAGTGAGTTAGATGATAGTGAATAAATCACTATTTACAAGTCCTCTTCCCTATTTTCACCATTTTTGACTTTAAGAGCTTGCTTAGGGGTTCTCAAGTGGAATAACTCATGTAATTTTCTATGTAAGTCTTTGATCACTCACTAATAATTCCTCCATTTTAACATGTAAGATTTCAAGGCATAAAAATTGGGGATTTTGAGAAAAATATTTATATTGTATTTTTCACTTTGAGGGGATTTTGAAAAAAATCTTTGTCTTATATTTTTAACTTTTGAGGGTCAACTACTAATAAGATTTGATGAAGTTTCATCTTTATGATCCTTGAAATATGAAAACTTCTCCAATAAATTTTTCTGAAAATCTATTGGCCCTTGGTTTTTGCTTTTTTAAGGTTAATTTTGGACCCTATTTTAAAATTATCAATATAGGTATCAAACTTCATATTTTCTTATACCTAGATTATATTTGATTAGATATTATGGAAGAGAGGACCCGATGCAAAGGAAAGGTGCCAGTTTGATTGAATTTTCTTCATTTAAGCCAAGTGGAGGCTTGCCCCTTTCTCAAAGCTATGTAGAATCCTTATTGCATATTGTTTACTTTTAATTGAGCGTAATGGGGATCCTTGGGGTGTCCATGAGGGGTAAGAAATAAATAGTCACCTAACACCAGTGCCAAGCATGTCGAGTTAAAATAAAAGAATAAAAGCAATGTTAATGATGTGATTTACTTATTCTCTATTGAGTAGAGTTTTTGTGTAATCATAGTGATACCCAGATAAGGTTTATGCATTTTTTTTGTATTGATTGATGATTTTTCCCATGTATGGGCTTTATTTTCCCATGCTTCCATGTTATAGTTGATTGTTGCCCGTAGTGGTTTTTTGTTGTTGATTTATTCACATTGATGTGCCATGTTACTCTTTATCACTGATAAATCCTATTGTTATTGGTTTTGGAATTTGAATACCGATACGCAAGAAATGTCTAAGTCTTTCTAGAGGAGCCTATGTCTTTCTAGAGGAGCCTAATGTGACAATATTAACTAAGTCTTTCTAGTATATCTGATGTGACTAAATAACTTAATCTTTCCAGCGGAGTATGAGGTATAGGTCATACATGACTTAGATATCCCCGATAGGTCCTTACTATACCCAATAGTGGCAGGTATGTACGGCAAGGTGATTATTTATTATGGTATTAATTTGTATATATTTATGACTAAAATGAAAAGCCACCAAAAGTAATGAGTACTGATTCAAAATTCCTTCATGGATTATGGTTTGAAATAATTAATGGTTTTGGATAATTTTAGTAGTAATGTTGGTCTAAGCATTTCAAAACCTATCCTATGAGTCCATTTCTTGGTTACGTCTAATGTACCCTTCCGACCGTGGTTGGGCTTGTGAGATAGGGACTGGTATGCTTTCTAGGTTTGAGCATGATATGGTGTTGGTCTAAATATTTAAGAACCTACTATGAGTCTATTTCTTGGTTAAGTCGAATGTACCCTTCCTACCGTGGCTAGCTTATGAGATAGGGAGTGGTATGCTTTGCTAGACTTGAGTACGGTATTGGTGTTGGTCTAAACATTTCAGAACCTATCCCACGAGTTTATTTCTTGGTTGGGTCGGATATACGCTTCCTACTATGGCTGGAATTGTGAGGTAGGAACTGATATGGATACTAGACTTAAGTATTGTTCCTTTGGTTACCTTATCCTATTCTAGTTAGTATTCACTTCATGAACTCGACTCTCAATTGCATTAGATGTACCCTTCCTACTGTAATCGAACACATGGAGTGGGAACTAATAAGGCTTTATAGATTACACCAACGAGGCCATAGTACGATGAGTGGTGTTATCCCATTAGTTGTGGAATGGACTCGAGGAAAGAGGATGGAATCTAAATAGGATAAGGATGTGACACTATATTTGGTATAATTTAGATGGTTGTTGACATATTTGTTGAGTTAATTGGTAATGACTTGATGATATTATCCCAGCTTGAACTTGGATTTGGTTATTGAAGATTCTTGTATTTACTATTTTATTCTGAGTTTTGTATTAGAATTTATTATTTTATCATCCCTATGCCTTGTATCTGTTATTTACTTTTATTATAAACTACTAGTGCTGTACCGATTTATAGCTCAGAATCTGGAGGATTGTAGTTGGGATGACCGGAGTAGTTGGAAGATCATATTTATTTAAGGATACTTGTTGGGTACCCTCTATTTATTTGGTACTCACTCTCTTACTTTTATACACTTGTGTAGCTGTAGAATTTGGTGCGATTTGGTCATTCCTCCTTCTTGATCAATACGAGACTTGATACATCATAGAGTTGAGGTAGTTGTTAGTCATCTGGAAGATGCCCAAACTATTTTTATCTATGTATTAGATCCTCTTTGAGGATCCTATACATCGAGACTTATGTATCTTTAGGCTATTTATTTCCTATATTAGAGTCTTGTACATAGTGACACCAGTTTCTAGGTGATCTATGGTTGGACTTTATATTTGTACCTTCTTTTCTTCTCATTGATTCATTACTTTTTGCATTTACCCTTATGGAATTATATAGGATTACCTATATCAGTAGGTTAAGGTAGGTGTCATCAAGACTTAGGATTTGGGTTGTGACAAGGTAGTATTAGAGCGCTAGGTTCAATGGGTCTCAGTGACAAGTAAGTATCAGAGCTCTAGGTTCAATAGGTCTCACATGTGTAAAATCTAAGATCTAGTAATGTTTCGAGGACCGATGCAGAGATGTCTATCACTTATCTTTGAGAACCTTAAAAATTAGGAAGTTATTCCCTTTCTCTCATTTTTATCTTACATTATGTCCCTATGTATTTTAAGACAAGGTTTTTTTTATGTGATAGATGGAAAGGACTAGTTGGCAACCATAGGAGAGCCTGAGCCTGCTCCTATTGAGGATGCACCATTTAGGGTAGGGGTAAGATAAGGACCTGAGCTAGGGGAGCTGCACCATCACGAGGTTAGGATAGAGTAGGCTCCCTACATCTAGAGATTCATGAGATTTGGGGAATGTACGTCCATACACTATCTCCACTTTGTTGCTCTAGGATAGCTCATGGTGGGGATGCATATGGAACACCCTAGGGTTTAAAGGATGGTATAGGGGAACAGACCCCAAAGCAGCAGCAGGTCCCCATGGTTCATGCTTAGGTGGTGTAGCCACTCGTGGTTCACAAAGATGAGGGTATACAGATGATGAACATTGGAGCCTCATTTGTTTTTGGAGCATCCACGTTAGATGATGAGCAACATCATTATGAGATGTTTAAAAAGATGGACCCTCCGACATTTTAGGGTGGCAGGGTAGATGAGGTTGTGGAGTTTTTGGAAACCTTCTAAGAGATATTAAAGAGTGTGAGGTTGGAATACTCACAAGGGTTTTTGTACACTTTTCTTTAGCTATGTGGGCTAGCCCATCAGTGGGGGCATTCGTATGTAGAAGACAGACCAATTAGGTCACCTCTTATTACCTGGAATGAGTTTACTCGGGAATTTTATGACAAATATATTCCGTGGAGTGTGAGGTAGGAAAACCAGTGTAGATTCAAGGCTTTATCTTAGGGTGATATGATAGTAGCGAAGTATGAGATACAATTTTGTGTTTTGTCTAGATATGTTGGTTCACTTCTCGTAGATCCATCCAGGAAGATTTATCAGAGCATTTGTGGTTTAGCATACATCATTTATTTGGAAATACTCAGGTTGTCTAGTTAGGGGGCATCATTTACAGATATTATTGGTGCAACCAAGGATGTATAGTTAATTGAGTGGGAGGATTTTGGGTACCCTATGAATAAGAGGCCTTGTATATTTGTGAAGTTTTACAGTTCATGTTCGAGAGGTAAGGTTCTTCTAGACAAAAGAGGGGTCATCATCTACCCTATTGTACTATCCACCAGGCATCCATGCAGGCTTTAGAGATGGGATATAATAATCATGGGATTACTAGTCCAAACCAGCTTCCTTGGGGTTTTCAGTAGAGATAGTTAGGCCATGGCGGCTATTCATGGCCCAGTGATTCATCCATGCATGTTCTAGTTACGAGATCTTATTTTATTTTTGGAGATCTAAGTCACCTGATGAGATAGGGCCTAAATTTTGGTTGTGGTCCCCTGCCTATTTCTCAGTATCCAACTAGAGCACTAGTGTCTGTAGCGAGAGGTCAGCACAGAGGAAATCCTGGTATAGGTGGTCGAGTTCCTGGTGGAGGTGATAGTAGATCTATAGTTTTAGTGAGTAATGGTAGAGGAGATTCTCCTTTTGGTAGTTGAAGGCGTCATTACTATGGATTTTTGGGTAGACTAGAGACCGAGGCCTCAGATGCAATGATTACAAGTATTGTTCCAGTGTGCCACCGGCCTATTTGGAATTATTTAATCTGGGTTATATTTATTCATATGTGTCTACATATTTTGATGTTGGGTTTGATATGATGAGTGATTCTCTACTGGTCCCTATACATGTTTCTATGCCGGTAGGAGAATCTTTAGTGGTGGATGGGGTACCGATCCTGTATGGTTTCTATCATAGGATATGAAACTTGAATCAACTTGATTATTCTATGAATGGTATATTTTTCCATTATTTTTGGTATGGACTGGCTTTCCCCTACGGTCTTGTATTGTTCTTAGAAGGCAGTTACTCTAGATATGCTTGGTATTTCTAAGATCGAGTAGAAGGGTTCTGGGGGTTCTTATCATAGTAGGGTGATTTTCGTCCTTCATTCCCATAGGATGATTAATAGAGGTTTCCTCTCTTATTTAACTTGCATTTGAGACACCAATGTTGATATTCCATTGTTGGATTCTGTACCAGTTATTTGTGAGTTTTATGATGTCTTCCCTATAGATCTTCCAGGTGTTCCCCCTGATAAGGACATTAATTTTTCTATTCATTTAGAGCTGAGATCTAAGACTATCTTTGTCCCTCCATATCATATGGTTTTAGCCAAGTTAAATAAGTTGAAGAAACAGCTTTAGGATTTTTTTTAATAAGGGGTTCACTAGAATGAGTGTATCGCTATTAGGGTTCTCCTATTTTTTTAATAAGAAAGTTGGGTTTATGAGGATGTGCATTGACTATAGGAAATTGATGGTGTTACTATAAGGAATAAGTATCCCCTTCACAGGATTGATGATTTGTTTGGTTAGCTACAAGGTGCCTCGAATTTTTCTAAGATTGTATGAGATCAGGCTACGTTTAGTTGAGAATTATGACTCTAAATGTCCCTAAGGCAGCCTTTAGGGCCCCTTATGTTCATTACAAGTTTTTGGTGATGTCTTTTGGATTGACTAGTGCCCCCACAACATTCATGGAGTTGATTAATTGGGTATTTTGACCATACTTGGATTCATTTGTTGTTGTCTTCATTGATAATATCTTGGTCTATTTAAGGAGTAAGGTGGCTCATGTTCAGCACTTGAGGATTGTACTCCAGTGATTGAGAGAGGAGTGGTTGTATGCTAAGTTTTCCAAGTGCGAGTTTTGTCTAATATTATTGTCATTCTTGAGACGCGTGGTATCCAAGGAGGGTATTGTCATTTATATGACAAAGATTGAGGTAATTCGTGGTTGGAATAAGCCTACTTCCTTTAGATAGATTCACAATTTTATTGGCTTGGCAGGATACTATCACAGATTGTTCAGGGGCTTTCTTCTATCACAGCTCCATTGACTCAATTGACCCATAGGAATGTTTCTTTTATATAGTCGATGAGTGTGAGAAGAGTTTTTATTATCAACGTCCTTGAATGATAAATCATAGATCGAACCACCAAATCAGAAAATTTGGGTGCTATCATTAAGCTTTAGGCTTAATGCTTTATTGACTTTAACCCCTGTTTTGACCTTTCCTGTGGAAGGAAATCCTTTCACCATTTATTGTGAAGCTTCTTGAGTTGGTTTAGGTAGAGTGTTGATGCAAAAGGGCAAGGTTATTGCTTATGTATTTAGACAACTGAAGACCCATGATAAGAGCTATCTGACAAATAATCTTGAGTTGGAAGTCATGGTATTTGTGTTGAAGTTATGGCGTCACTACTTATATGGAGTGCATTGTAAGGAATTCACCGACTATAGTGTTCTTTAGTATATCTTCAGTTAGAGGGATCTGAATTTGAGGCGATGACAGTGGATTGAGATGCTAAAGGATAATGATATGACTATTCTATACCACCCAGGTAAAGATAATATAGTAGATGATGCTTTGAGTAGGAAATCAGCTAGTATGGGTAGTGTTGCATTGATGTGGGTAGAGGTGAGCCCTTTAGCCAAGGAGGTTCAAAGTTTGGAAAATAGTATGGTTTGTTTGAAGATTTTGGATAGCGGTGTTCTTGCCTTCATTCTCGTTCTTCCCATATGGAAACGTTTAAGGAAAATTAATTCAAGGATGGAAAGTTGCATACTATCGGAGATAAGGTGTTGATAATAGAGGCAAATGAGTCATTTCTTGACCCCGAGGGTGTTTTGAGGAATGGTAATTGGATATGTGTGCCTAAGGTAGACAACTTGACTAGCTTGATTATATGAGAGACACATAGTTCAAGTTATTCAATCTATCCATGAGCGACAAGAATGTACCATGATTTGAGATAGCATAACTGGTGGTGTGGCATTAAGAAGGATATAGCTGAGTATGTGTCTAGATGCTTAAACTGTTAGAGAGTTAAGTTTGAGTATCAAAGTCCAGGCGGAGTTTTACAGAGGATGATAATTCCTTCATGGAAATGGAAGCTGATTACCATGGATTTTTATGAGTTTACCTCAAACCATCGGCGGATATGATTCTATTTGGGCTATTATGGATCGATTGACTAAATTTACTAATTTTATTATGGTCAAGGTTTCTTATACAATTGATAAGTTAGAAGAGATTTACCTAAATTAGATTGTTTGTTTATATGGTATCCTTGTTTCTATAATCTATGACCGTGGATCATTGTTCACTTCACATTTTTTGGAGAGAATTATAGCATCGCTTGGGCACTCAGCTAGATATGAGTACGTCCTTTCAACCTCATAACCATGGCTAGTCTATGCAGAATATTCAAGTTTTGGAGGATATGTTACTTGCATGCATCGTAGACTTTGGGGATCATTAGGATAAGCATTTACCTTTAGAAGAATTCTCTTATTACAACAGTAGTCACTCCAGCATCTAGGTAGCACCCTTCGAGCCATTATATGGTAGAATGTATAGATCTCCAATCAGTTAGTTTGATGAGTTTAAGGTGAGGTCCCTTGATACAGATCTTCTTTGTCATTCCAGGGAGCAAGTTTGAGTCATTTAGTGCTGATTGTTGATAACCCAGAGTAGATAGAAGAGTTATGTTGATAGATGGGTTTAAATCGTATAGGTTATGAATGGTAATCATGTAATACTTAAGGTGTCATCCATGAAGGGTGTGATGAGATTCCGGAAAAAGGGAAAGCTTATCCCTTGATACATTAGCCCGTTTGAGATTTTGAAGTGTGTTGGAGAGGTGGCTTATTAGTTACTTTTCTACCTAACTTGTCAGTGGTTCATCCTATATTTCAAGTCTCCATGCTTTGAAAGTATGTTCTTAATGATTCTCATTTCATTCATTATGAGCCTTTGACATTATATCCGGACTTGATCTATGAGGAGGATTATGTGGCTATTCTAGACAAGCAGGTTAGGAAGTCAAGGACTAAGGGAATTGCTTTAGTAAAGGTTCAATGGAAGCATTGCATAGTTTCTAAGTCCTGTTAGGAGATTGAGTCTGACATGCATGCTAAATATTCCCAGCTTTTAAGGTTTCTGGTACTTACTATCCCTTTATATTTGAAGACGAACATGGCTTTTAATGGTGTATGATGTAATGACCTTGAAGGTCATTTGTGAAATTTTGCATAAAATTATTAAGTTATCCTTTCTGGGAGTTGCCCCGAGTCATAGTTATTCATTTTATGGGGTTGGTTTTGAAATCTGAGATAAAAGTTGTAATCTTTGTGGGTTTTTATGTTTTTGGAAGCTTTTATATTGAAATAGATGGTGTTTCGGGTCTTGGAATTTCATCAGTTTCATCAACTTCGAAATTTCAAATTTGTCTAGGAGGAGGTTCATTTTCAATTTTAGGCCTTTTGTGTTGATTTTAACTCATTTGACCGGATAAAGATGAGATTTTAAGCCAAAGTTTGACTTTGGCAAATATTTGATCATTGGATGCTTGTATTTGAATTCCACTAATTCCATGCATTGAGAAGGTCCTTTTTGTGCTAGGAGAAGGTTCGTTCAAAGGACAAATTCACATTTTGAGTAAAGTTTCCATATTTAGAAACCTTGGAAGATATCTGGACAAGGAGATCTTGTCACCATATTTTGATGGTTCCATTGAATCTAGAACGTCGAATTTAGTAGGGTACCATATATGGTTTATGATTTGTTTGTGTGCAATTCCGAACGAATCCTTAGGGCCCATTTAGAGACTAGTTTTTATGTGTTCTATGTCATGTTTCAGTTCTGGTGCAGAATCATTTTGTTCTCCGCCAATGTGGTCAGGTCATTGTGAACGCAGAGAGGGCCTTCTTTTGTTCATCGTGAATGTAGAGAGTGTTTATTTGTAGGGTTCTGTGAATGCAGTCAGTAAGCCATGAATGCAAAGAAGATTCTAGGGGTCTAGGTTATTTTACTCATCGAGAATGCGGTGGAGCACCGCAAACGCTGTGAGTCAGCTGACAGTGAATAAGTCACTTTTCACCATCCCTCTTCCCCATTTACACTATTTTTTATTTTGAGAGATTACATGAGGTGGGGGGTTCAAGGGGAATCTTCAAGGGGAATCATTCGGGTAATATTCTAAAATGCTAAGTCTTCGATTACCCGCTAATAATTCCTTGATTTTAATACATAATTTGGTGATTTCAAGGCATAAAAATTGGGGATTTGAGAAAAATCTTGATATTGTATTTTTCACTTTTGAGGGTCAATTACTACCCCAATTTTGATGAAATTTTATATTTATCATCCTTGAAACATGGGAAACTTAATTTTCAACAAAAAATTCAGAAAATCCATTGACCCATGGTTTCTACTTTTTAGGGTCGATTTTGGACCTGATTCTAAGATATGGGTGTCAAACTTTGTATTTTCTTATACCTAGATCATATTTGTTATATATTGCGGAAGTGAGGACCTGGTGCAAAGGAAAGGCTCTGTTTGATTGAGTTTTCTTCATTTAAGGAAAGTGGAGGCTTGATTCTTTCTCAAAGCTATGTAGAACCCTTTTTGTGTATTATTTACTTCTAGTTGGGAATAACAGAGATCCTTGGGGGTGTCCGCATGGTTTAAGTGATGAATAGTCATATAGAAAGTAGAGTCAAGCATGCGCGGTTAAAACAAAGGAATAAAAGTGATGCTAGTGATGTGATTTACTATTCTCTATTGAGTAGAGTTGTTATGTAATCATAGTGATACCTAGATAAGGTTTATGCATTGTTTGGTATTGATGATTTTTCCCCTGTGTGTACCTTATTTTCCCATGCTGCAATGTTAAATTGATTGTTGCTAGTGTGCATGTGTGTGGGGGTTTGTTGATTTATTTATATTGATACACCATATTTATATTTGTATTTGATAAATACTATTGTTGTTGGTTCTGGAACTTGAATACTAGTATACGAGAAATGTTAAGTATTTCCAGCGGAGCCTAATATGATGATATTAACTAAGTATTTCCTATGTATCTGATATGACTAAATAACCTGATCTTTCCAGAATGTCTAAGGTGATAGGTTGTACATAGCTTTGCTAGCCCCGATGGGTCCTGATCACATCGGATAGTGGCAGGTGTGTATGATAAGGTGATCATTTGTTATGGTGTTATTTTGTATATGTTTTAGGGACTTAAATGAAAATCCCTCGAAAGCGATGAGTAGTGATTCGAAATGACTTTATTGATGATGGACTGAAAGAATTGATGGTTCTGGATAAGGTCGGTAGTAATGTTGGTCTAAACATTTCAGAACCTATCCTTCAAGTCCAGTTCTCGATTGCATCAGATGTACCCCTTCTATTGTGACTGTACTTATGAGATAGGGACTAATTTTCTTGCTAGACATTAATACAAAATTGGTGTTGGTCTAAACATTTAAGAACCTATCCAACGAGTCCATTTTTCAATTGTATCGGATGTACCCTTTCTACCGTGGCTATACTTATGAGATAGGTAGTTCTTGTTAGACTTGAGTACGGTATTGTTGTTGGTATAAACATTTCAGAACCTATCCTACGGGTTCATTTCTCAGTTGCGTCGGATGTACTCTTCTACCGCGGATGGACTTGTGATGTAGGAACTGATATGAACACTAGACTTGAGTATTGTTCCTTTGGTTACCTTGTCCTATTATAGTTTGTATTCACTTCACAAGTACAACTCTCTGTATGTACCCTTCCTACTATAATCGTACTCATGGAGTGGGAAGTAACGAGGCAATATAAATTCCGCCTACGAGGCTATAGTACAATAAGTGAGGTGTGAACCCATGAGTTGTGAAATAATCTTAGGGAAGGATGATGGCCTCGGAATCGTCTAAGGATATGACACTACATCTGGTATGATTTATATTGTTTTTGATACATTTTTTGAGTTGATTGGTAGTGAATTAATAATATTGTTCCAATGTGGACTTGGATTTGGTTATTCAGGATACTTTTCTTTATTATTTTGTTCTAAGTTTTGTATTAGCATTTATTATTGTTATCAACCCTACACCCTATATTTGTTATTTAATTTCATTATAAACTACTGGTTCTATACTAATTTACAGCTTAAAGTTTGGAGGATTTTGGTTAGGATGACCTTAGTAGTTGGCGGATCTTTATTATTTTATTTTAATGTCGAGCCAGGGATACTTTATGGGTACCCATTGTTTATTTGGTACTCACTTTTTTTAGTTTCCATACTTAGGTAGGTGCAAAGTCCGTTGCAATTTGATAATTCCCTCTT
>JBDJHY010151883.1:0-12857 GCA_039654485.1 Withania somnifera
GCGCTATCCTTCATGATTCCTACCATAAGTTAAATCATGGAATTTATCAAGAATGTCACCTATCTCGCACTCTGGCACACACTTTATAATAAGTTGATCTAGCCCTTAATTGTACAAGAATAGATCATCCCAAAAGTAGAATCTATAATCATCACTTAATGTCTTTTTCTGCTAACTAGTAGCTCCAAGTGGAAAGACTCTGCTGACCAGCACATTCACTTTATCCATATCCATGGAAAATTTTTTATACTTATATTCATCAACTATTCATCTAGGAATTCCTCTCTAATCTACTTCTGCTCCTCAATAGGTGAATGATCTTCCAACCTAGATAGATGATCAGCAACCTAATTTTCACAACCATTACAGTCGCGAATTTCAAGTTCAAACTTTTGTAGCAATAAGATCAACTTAATAAAATGTGGCTTTGCATATTTCTTGTCAAAAAGGTATTGGATTTCAGCATGATCCATATACACTATCACTTTAGTGCCCACTAGATATGCCCTAAATTTGTCAAATACATCGAACAACACCAACATCTCCTTTTCAGTGATTGTAGAATTAACTTGAGATGCATCAAGTGTCTTTCTATAACAATAGATTGAGTGGAAAATATTTTCTTTCCTCTATCCCAGAACTTCTCCCATAGTAGTATCACTTGAATCACATATTAAATTAAAGGGTAGCTCCAGTTCGGAGAAATAATTATAGATGCCTCGGTCAGTTTATTCTTTAGTTGTTCAAAATCCTTCAAGCACTCATTTGAGAACTCAAATTTCGTATCTTTTTCAAACAATCCGCAAAAAGGTCTAGAGATCTTTGAGAAGTCACGAATAAACCTTTGATAGAAGCCTACATGGTTTAAGAAACTATGCACTTCCTTCATTGTGACAAGTGGTGGTAGCTCAGAAATCACATTAATTTTTACCCTATCGGCTTCCAGCCCATCCTTGGATACCTTGCGGCTAAAGACAATGCCCTCCTTTACAAGAAAGTTACACTGCTCCAAATTGAGCACTAAGTGAGTCTCTTCACACCTTGCTAGTACCCTATCCAGATTCTACAGACATACTTCAAATGAATTAGCATAAACTAAGAAGTCATCCATAAATACTTCAACTAGATCTTCCAGTATATTTCTAAAGATTGCCATCATGCACCATTGAAAGGTAGCAGGAGAATTACACAGCCAAAAAGGCATGCACCTGAAAGCATAGGTACCAAACCGACATGTGAAAGTAGTCTTCTCCTGATCTTCAGGGGCTATGCCAATCTAAATGTATCTTGAATATCCATCCAAAAAGGAAAAGTAATTCTGACCCACATGTTTGTCAAACATCTGATCCATGAATAGAATGGGATAATGATCCTTGTGAGTCGCCTCATTCAGTTTGCGGTAGTCCATGCAGATTCTCCACCCGGTGACTATGCGAGTAGAAATTAGCTCATATTTCTCATTAGTCACTACATTCATGCCTCCCTTTTTGGGGATGCACTGCAGTGGACTGACCCATTTGTTTTTTGTTATAGGAAACATAATTCCTGCATCAACCCACCTTATCACTTCCTTATGCATCCCTTCATTCATCAGCAGATTCAAACGTCTCTATTTTTGTACTCTTGATTTATGGTCATCATATATTATAATCTTATGAATACAGAATGTAGGATTAATGACCTAAATATCAGACATCTGCCATTCTATTGCCCGCTTCCTCTTCTTTAGCATTGACAAAGCCTTATCAATTTTTGCCTCGGACTATTTGGCAGTAAGTATAACTGAAAGATTGTCATCTTCTCCTAAGAAATCATATTTTAGAAGGCTAGGCAATGCTCTCAACTACAACTTTGTAGCTTCTTCAATAGACTGCCTTAGAGGAGGCCTAATAGGCCTGTTCAAGGGCTCGTATTCTTTCTAATTTGCATAGATATTGGCAAGAGCTGATATTTTGATCATCTCATAAGCTTTAACATCTCCATATGTTTCTTGACCCATAATTGGTCTTATCAGTGGGTCACTGGTAACATTCAATGGCAATTCTACTCTGCATCAAACACTATAATTGTAAATAATTCCTCATACATAGCTGGTGACTTCAAGGCTTTGTATATATTAAATACCCCAACTTTATCCTGAGCCTTCATAATGAGTTTCCCAACAACCATATCAATCAATACCCAACTAGTAGCTAGGAATGGATGCCCAAAATAAATGGGACTTCTGGATCATGTTCAAAGTCTATAATAATAAAATCCACTAGAAATATTAAGGAGCCCACCTGCAATAACACATCCTCCACTATACCGAATGTCTAACTAAGGAGCAATCATCCAACTGTAATATGATTGTGGTAGGTCTAGGATCATCCAAACCCATCATCTTGAAATAATAAGTTGGCATGATATTGATACCTACACCCATATCACGTGACCCGCAAACATTAAGAAACTGACCAATAGTCATCCGAATAGTGAAGCTACGTAGATTCTTATACTTAGTGGGAAATTTGTTTTGAATGAGAGATATGCACTCTTGAGTGAGAGCTACTGTGGCATACTCTGTTAAGAGATCTTTTTTGGCTATAATATCCTTCAAATACTTAGAATATTTTAGGATTCCCTGCAAAACATCAATCAAAGGCAAGTTAATATGAACCTTGCCCAATAATTACATGAACTTTTGTAGCCCCTCATCTTATTTTTGTTTCTCAATCTCTGAGGAAATGGTAGTGGAGGTCTCACCTCCGATTCCTCTTCCCCAAACTTAGCATCATTTACCTTACTAGTGTCTGCATTATTATTTGTTCTCGCTGCTTCTATATTTGATTGACCTACCTTTTGTGGCACTAACTCCTTCAACTGCAACCCACTTCTTGTTGTCACTGCATTCACATGGATCAAATTTTGGTCTGTGTTTCTTGGAAGACCCCCTTGAGGCCTCGTATTTGTGATAAAATTATTTGTACCATCTACCTTTCCAATTATTGAGTTTCTAATTATTGATTCTTCATATCTGCCTCCAACCTAGCCAACCTCTCAGTGTCACGTGCATGCCCCTCAAGAAACTTTTTTAGTATCTCTTCAATACTATTGTCGAGCTTCACATTCTGTTGATTGCCAAAATTCTTTTGATTAAACTTGGGTCTGTACTATTGATTGGGTTGTTGATTTCTTTACTGACCTTAACCCTGTTGTTGTGATTGGTTCTGATTTCCACACCAGGAGAAGTTTGGATGGTTTATTCAGCTTGAATTATTAGTGTTACCAAAATAATGTTGGCCTTCTCCTCATTGCGCATTACCCACATAATTGACTAAATCAGGATTGGCCCCCATAAATTATAAGTATGATCACTTCTACCACATGTCTCATACCAAACGGCAGCCTGAGATTGGACTGTATTGACTGCAGCCTGCTGTTGCTGCTGCCTGAAAGCCAGAGTAAACTTGTTTTGAAGTGATGAAATTTGTGTTGATAATGTGGTGAACTCTTCTAATTCCATAAGCCCTATAGTTAGTTTCTTCGCACTAATCTTGATAAATCCCAATTCCAATTTGGATTACCTATAGCAATCCTATTCAGCAGAGTGTACATCTCATAATAAGTCTTTTTCAAGGAATGTCCTCCTCCTGCTGAATCAAGAAATGTCTTAGAGTTTGCTTATAAAAGTATAAAACAAAACTTTATTGGACTGCTGATGGTGAGGAAAACTTTTGAGCAGTGTTTTAAATCTCCCCAAGCTTGGCAGAGATTCTCACCATGGTTATGGCTAAAGCTCAAGATTTCACTCCTTAGCTTTGTTTCTTCCCAAATGGAAAGAAACATATCAAGAACTTCCTTGCCGAGTCCTCCCAAGTAGTAATTAATTTAGATGGAACTTCATCAAGCCACCTTTTTGCATCCCCAGTAAGGAAAATGGAAACAGAGTGAGGCTCACATTGTCTATTGAAATTCCTTTTGGAATATAGGTATCACTGATCTCCAAGAAGTTCTTAATATGCTGTTGTGGATCCTCATGTGAAAGGCCAGTGAACTTCCCACTAGTGTGCAATAGTTTCACCATATTTGGTTTCATCTCAAATCTACCTCCAGGTGCAGGCTTTCATATAGCAGAGGTAGCATTAGTGGTATTTCCACCTCACAAATTGTCCTTGAGGCAGCCATCTCAGCAAGCCTTACAACTGTTGGCTGCTCTAGTGTAACTTATGGAACTGGATAAGAGAGTGGTACGCTTCTTCCGTGTTGATGAAAGAAACACTCTGGTTATTGCAATAGTTACACAAATTCTCTATTCCTTTCCAGAATAGTGGTAGTCAATACATGCAAAAATTAATCCTATTAAGATCAAGTCGCTAACAATTGCAAAATATAAAATATCAACAAGAATCAAAACTTGCTAATTGCCAGGTCCCCAAATGCACACGCAAGTGTACCCGATTGTATAAGTATATTGAAGATCTTTCGAGCTGAATATCAAACCCTCAAGGACTTAAAATTAGTATACTAAAAGAGTCTTGTGAGTAACTAAATATCAATGAAACTACATGTAACAAAGCAAAACTTGATCTTATAACTACTCTACTCCTTAACAGTGAGAAATTAAAGAATAATTTGAAAGAAAAATCACAATTGTAATGAATAGAGAAGACTATTCCGGGGTCACGACATTGTTCATATACATGCGAGATCTAAATTAACATAGACCAATTATACTTCTCTAATTGTTGGTTTAGGGTTTAAACATATGAATTAGGGATTGATCGTCCTCTAATCAACTATCTATATAACCTCAAAACTACCTCATTTAGTGGTGATGTGATAATTTAGTGTAGGTGCATTATAGATATCATCTCTAATAAACCAGGTGAATCAACTAAATACAAGATCTTGTCTTAGCTGAAATTTATATTCAATAACCTAACTCTAGCAAAATTTAGATATGGTCTCACTCCTTACGCTCTTTTTCTACTCTTCAGACTCCCAAATTAGTTCACTTTCAGAGTTCTAGATGTATTCTAATGGTGGACAATCATTAAAGTAGATTCAATAAGTAGCGTAAGAACAATTAATATGAGAAGCAATAAAATTGTCCATATAAACCCACCATCAAAAATTATGTATTTAGCCGCAACCCCAAAATAAGGGTTTTTAGCCACAAAACTCATAATAATCCTACCAATAATCTTGTTCAACCCAAGATTAAAATAATAAAGAATAGAATGTAACCCTAAGTATCTTTGTTTCCTTCTCAACTTCGTTTCTTCTCAATGTTCATCCAATCCTAATAATGCCCATATTAAACTTCCTTTTAAAGAATAAGTGGTCAGTTGTCAAAATATAGAACCCAACTAGGTTGAGGTCGATCTCACAGGGAATAGGGTGTCTGATATAGCCCAGCAATAGTAGTTAATAGTTAGTGCTTTTTCTAGCGATAAACAGAAAGTAAAAAGGGGGATTTATTGTATCGGAATACTCATTGTTACTATTGGTGATCATCGATTGACTCAAGTGTATCGTTAACCTAGGTTCATGTTCAATAGAGCTCAACCAACCTTCGGATTGTAATCTTTACACAGTTACATAATCTTTCCTAAGTGTAGAGTTACGTACAAACACAATGCTATTTACTTAAGTGTTTCTCATCCTTTAATCCTAAGTAAATCTTTTTTACACTAGGTTAGGGATGTGAACAGGTGCATTGTATTTGTCATGGTAACTCAAAATGATTACTCTTGCTACAGCAACAACCATTAGACGAGGGTTAATGCCCTGAAATCACTTAGTATAATCTCAACTCTTTGTTTTATCCACAGGGTTAGTGCTAGTTAATCCTAGACTTTTTCTAGTGTTTGCAACCAATAAAAGTCATTTATTACATAGTGATTATGTTCATATATTGGAATAGATGCAATCCTATGTAGATTACAATCCTAATATAGTTTGACCCATGGATCCCACAACCCTAGGGTTGGGGGTTATCCCACCATCGATATCATCCTACAATAATAAAACTGTAATGCAATAAATAACATACCATAGAAGTGAACGTTCAATTGACTTGTAGAATAATGATCAAAAGAATTCAACACTTGTGTTATTGAAATAATGTGGGCATCAAACCCTAAAATCTTAAGTCTCTCTAAATATTTCTCTATCTAAAATATATGTAAGTAGTTGTATGTCTTGTATCATGTCAAAAACTATGCTAACTTTGCCTTTTATAGAGCATGGGGGTAAGTGCAATAGTATAAACTTGGACTGGGCCTTCATTTATCTTGGGATTAATATGAGGCAAATCGCCTGGTGACAGACGGACCTTCAGTTCTTCCATCTCAAACTCCCTGTGTCTAGTAAACTTTCCATTAGACTGTTCCCTTAGGACGAACCGTCTTCCAACAGACATTTCATCTGTTGGGCTGCCTGGTTCTCGTTCTTTAATTAGTAAAACATCAAATGGGTGGATCTATTAAGAAAATTGTCTATCTTCAGATGGTTTATTTATTCCATCACCTGTTTTAGTTGTTTTAACTAGTGTTTATTCTTATTGGGTGGCTGGGTCAGACAGTTCATCTCGGAGTAGGCGAATCATCTCTTGTGCAAAAGTTTCCCATTTTTCATATAATTTCTTCAAGATTCCTTTATTGACTTAACCCTATAAATACCTAATAAACGCATCAAAACACACTATTACACTTAAGAACATGCTCTATTTTTTTTGTTTTAAGTGCATGATGTGACGATCACATCAACACCCTCATCCTAAAACATTAACCATTACACATCAAACACTTAAAACACCCCTAGTACATAATTCATTTCAGCATAATCATTTATTAGGCATCATATCAGATCAGCTAACTGCACCTACTCATACATTGCACCTTTTTCGAGTGACACATTTGAAGACCTTTCATAGGGCTAATATCTTCTACACTACTGCATTAACTTATTCAAAATTGATCAAAGTATCAACTTTCTCTCACATAAAACAAGTCCCACACACAATGAAATTTTATTTTATATTAGGACTGGGAAGGTAACATCTCACCCTCTAAAAGAAATCAAGTTACCATAGGCTTTCCCTTATCAATTACGACCTAGAGTTCAGTAAGATGACATGAACCACGTCAGGACTTTCTTCAGTTTATAATGTCATTTTGAGCACTGGTAGAGCATGATTTGGAACATATTTATTGACTAAACTTGTTCTGTTACCCTCTTTTTCTTCTTCCATCATTTTTTCCTTTACAAACTTCTTTTCTTTAACACTTGACCTTGAGTCCTTTTTTTATACAATATGAAATCTTTCCCTTTTCTTTCTTTTTCTTTTCTTTTCATGATTTGTCTTTTGATTACTTCTTCCAAAATTAATGATTTACCTTTCTTTTGTAAGAGACAGGTTCATGGTAGCCACCCAAAACCTAAACTTAGGTTGAAAACACATTACTCACTAACGAATCAAGGCCAAGATATAATGATTACCACTTGGTTTTTTGTGTTTTCTACATAGCTACCCCATACTTGGGTTACAATGCCCATGTATAAGTTCACAATATCCAATAGGGAATTAGGACCACAAAAAACCCTCTTATTTTCATCCTCTTCTTGTCGAGGGTACTTAAATCATTTGGTTCTTATAGACATTAAAGGGGTTCACCTGGGAAATTCATTAATTGGTTGGTGACTCTTTTAAGGCTTTAGCAACTTATCAAAAAAGGCCTAGGATAATTCTCATGTCAACCTACTTTCAACTTAGTCACAATTTGAACTGGGCAAGTTCTAGATATCATATACACAAAAGATTACACCAAATTGCTCCCCCACACTTGCAAGTATATACTCCTTTCAATTCAAACTCTTTAAGTAGATGGTATAGAGAGATACAAATAAAATCAATATTAACACCCTTAATGTATTGGAATTGTAGAATAACATACAATCAACACTTGATCGAAACCAATAAAATAACTAAATGTTAAAACTACTTTTATACATGGGTATTAATGTTTAATGGAGTACATCCAACACATTAAATAAACAAAAATAAATCAAAATGAATAGTCAAAGATACATCAAAATAAAAAAAAATGAACCTAACATGCCAATTCTCCAAGATAGTATACCTGAGGGAAAAGAATCTGGCAACAAAAATCCTCAGACATAACAAAACAAAAACAGGTACATCCTCACCCACACAGAAATGGTGCATTGTCCCCAATGCATAAAAACTAACAGCGGTATGAAAATAGAAAGAGAAAGTGTACCATAAAATGCCAGCCTAAGACGCATCCTCTACCTTTGGAGCAACCTCAGATGGTTGTTGGGATATAGTGCCCGTTGCTCCACTCGACTCCATAATAGCAGGGAGTGCCCTAATAAGTTGCTCATACTCAGCTAATGTTGTGTTCACAGAAGCACCCACCGCTTGTTCCCATTGTAGATCCTCATTGAGCACAAAAATCTCTTTAAACGCCCGCAACGCCTCTTCCAAATCATCGACCTCATGGAAGCTACTCCACTTCCTCTTCTTCTTCTTCTTCCTTCTAGACTCTTCCTGATCCTCACCACCTGCCATTATGGACCTCCCCTTAGACTGCATCTCTACTAGTATCAATATTCAATCCTCATTATTAGAAATGATGGGATCTACCTGTGTTGGGCCAATAGGATGGTGACCCTACTACAGGGCAGTAACATCAGCATACAGCTACTCCAACTCAACCTAAAATCTAGACCATTTAGTTGGACTCATAAGACAGAGGTGCTCATTTATGCATTCCTCAATGTTCTCAATTTTGGATTGCATGGTGTCGTACGGCTCCAAAGTTGTCTTAATTTTAAGATCCATCAGCATCTCTACCTCACTGACAACACCTCTAATTGAGTCTTATTTTGTTTCACCATTTTAACTAGTCTAGCAAAGTTTTCTGGGGTAAAATCAGACATGGATGGCAGTGGACGATCGACAAAATGACTGGGGGGTAGGTTCTGTGGTCCTGAGGCACTAGGATTCCTCTGTGCAGTAGGGACAAAAGAAGCATCCATAGAGTTTGTTCCTATTGGATCCTTGGACCCTTTGCTCGCAGCAGATGTGGCCGCATCTTTTTACTTCTTCACCTCCAACTTTAAAATCTCTTTCGACCTCTCTACATCATATATCTTTAGGGCATCAGTGTCCAAATCAACGACAGGTAAGATAGGTACCTTGGCCTGTTGACAAAGTTCAGTAATTAAGCAAGGATAAGAATAGGTCATACTTTTGCAAGTAGCGCACATTTGGAGTTCGTTGGCTATCAGAAGGAAAAAGTTAAATTTAAGCTCAAATACAAGACGTGCAACCAATATTGTATCTTCATCGATGAATTTGTCATCCCTCATTAGCTTAATATGCATCCGAGCTACAGCCCACCAAAAATTAGCAACGTAGCTTAGTGATGCAGTATGGATGGGGAGGCAGGGATCGTGTAATCAATCCAGCTTTGCATCTTTCAGGACTCAAGAAAACCAGTCTTTCTGGTTCTTCGATTAGCATATCTTTTGAAATAGTCAGGATGGTCGACAATGGAAATATAATCAGGACCGAATAGGAATCAATTTATGGTTTCGACTAATATCGATAGGCACTTATTGAATATTAATAGTATATAGGACCCCCAACTCAGAAACTTTCTATCCCTTTAGAGTGATTTATTACAACATCACTTTGTAGTTTATGTAAAACTCATGAACTAACATTGGATAATACTGGCCCGACTGTTTGTTAATCCACTAAGATAATAGACTCTAAAGACTTTCTCAATATTCGGATAGTCAGGCAAGTGGAATGTGGCTATCTGAAATTCTTCAATAATGCTCCACCAAAGCTTTTCCTTAGCATTTGTTAACAGCACCTCAGCAAAAATTCTACTGAATCAGGCACGACCTATCGTTACTCATCTTGAAACTTTGGATTCTTGCTCTTTATCACTTGGTATATGTCTACCTGCAGGTGAGCTGTGAGAGTTTCGAGTGGTATAGGTTAGAGCTTTGTGCGTTGCTACTATGAGACTCATCTCCCAATTCTTCATCAGATGGGGAAGTTTATACCTAAGCAGGTCAGGTCGGTGTGTTGGCTAGGCTAGTCTGATGGCATATCACCAGCTGTTTAGGGCTCGAAGCCTCATCTATTAATCCCCAGGTGACACTGTTATGTTGGCCGCCACCTCTGTTTTGAGGTAATTTAGAAGACATAGGTACCTAGATAGAAGCCAAATGTCAGAAGACATAGTGGGGAAACAAACAAATGTATGTAAAACAGCATCAAACGGGGGGATTCGGTGATCTGTCTTAGGGTAGATGATTTGTCTAATCAACCGTCTATTTTTAACGGTGGAACAGACTGAATGTCTAATAGAAGATGATCTGCCTGTTTTCCTTTCTGGACTTGTGTCAAAATAATACATCATAAATAGTGTGTTTGTGGACAAGCGGTATGTTTAGATGATTCGTATCTTAGGAGATGATTCACCTACTTATCCGCCTGAACGTGGACTAGCTGCATAAACTGAAAATTCCATGGATATGTTTTTGATTAACTAAGTCGTTCTCATCATCATACCTAAGAGGACCCATACTTTAAGTATAAAATTTACATAATATAAATCAAAATAGATAATCACAATACTTGAAGAGTTACCTACCTATGCTCAAGAATAGATAGTACATAGGGTTCTAGGCATTACACTTACAATCTTACCAGTGCAAATTTTGACAATCACTTGAAAGTTTTAACCCTATGTTTCAGCAGCTAAGTTGAGTTCTTAACTTTGGTGTAAACTAATGTACCAAGAACAAGCCAATTTATAACATGAAATGATGGACATGAATTTGAGTTACTGGGAAGAGATCGTGGGATTATGGAAAGTTTTCATTTTGTTTAAGATGGAAAACGATCGGTCTTGGTTTTATAACCGCTTATGTCGGATGGGTCAGGCCGGGTTCTTTTATTAAAAAGGCCCGACCTAGTTACTTAAAGTTAGGCCACAAACGACTGAGTAGGAGAACTGTCTGTCACTAGACAGTTTATCCACATGACCGTCTGGGGGCCACCCTTATCTAGTAGGGTCCCACACAAACGATGGTGTTGGTGATTCATCTAGGTCAAAACGAATCGCCTAGTGATCCATCTGACTGGCATGGTTCGCAGTCAACTCCTTCTTCTTATAAATTAACACACGCAGCATGTAAGGTCAAAGAAACACTCTTAGAACATTAAATAATTAAATAAAAACAAAATAAATAGAAAATAGAAAGAGATAGAAATTTGGGTTACCTCCCAATAGCGGTTGATTTAACGTCACGACACGATGGTGATCTCTAAGTCCTTAAAATTTTTTCTTGTTGGAGATCTACGCAGTATTTCTAGGTAGTATTCCAACCCTTAACTAGTTTAGCAATACAGATAGTTACCCCATCTAAAATTCTAGGTGCCTGATCGAGGTCGAGTAAGAGTCAACCCTCTGATCGATAGTTGAGACCTTGGTGTTGATGGATTGAAGGCTCTCATCATATGAATCTACTTTAGTCATCACTTTCTCCAATATCTTTTCTATTTTGGAGGTGTTCACCTCCCTCTCACATTGTCCCGGAGGCATGTAAACTCCATATTGGTTCTTTTTGAATACCTCTCTATATTTCTAACCATTTTGCTCTTTATCCCGGTAGTCTCTTTTGTCATTGAAATATTGGTGGTTGTAGTTCTGAACTTTGGTTTCCTATTGGAAACCGCCTAATTCTAGAGGTACTTTGCCTCTTCATTCGAGTTAGAAGCATTTACTCTACAGGGTCCTTTCTCACAAGATGTGACCGCTTTGACACTACCGTAGTTACCCCCCGAATAGCGTCTTAGATATCAACTCAATTTGTGTATTTAAATGTACAATGTCTTGGTCTCACTCATCCTCTCTTCGATGTTGCTTTGCCTACATAACATCACTTGTAGCCCCTTAGATACTTTAGACTCTCGGTTGTTTCAGCCTCTTATATTCTTCATTACCGTGTCCAACTCTTGGGACACCTGAGCATAAGTGCATGACATATAGGACCGTCCATTGATTCTGACAATAGAAAATTTTGAATGAGCATTCAGCTCATAATAAAGCACCTCCTTCTAGTAGTTATCTCCAACCCATGAGTGGGACATTGCTTGATCTTCTTATTAAAGCATAGCCACACTTTATGAACATCTTCATCAGGCCTTTGTTTAAAGTTTTTTATCTCATCTCTTAGCACCAATATTTTGGATGGGAGAAAAGAACCTTTCTAGGAAATCCTATTTCAGCTCCACCCAATTTGCTATAGAGTAAGGTGGTAGATCATTGAGCCATATAGTAGCTTCTCCACTCAGTGATAGTGGGAAAATCCTTAACTTGATAGCATTCTGGCTCAGTCTAGGAAAGTTGTAAGAATTTTAAATGGCTGTGAAATTCTTTAGGTGCAAGTTTGGGTCCTCACCTGTAACTCCTTGGAACAGGCCTTTCCTAGTCAACAGCTGAATCATTATGCTAGTGATGTAGAATTTGCTGCCCGAGGACAACAGGGGTAGAATGATTGCCCCAGTAGATTGAACCCCATCAAGGTATGTATCCTCATCATCCACTTACACCTCGTGATGTCTCACAGGTTAAGGTCTGTGAGGTGCATCTGGATAGTTTCCTCGTAGTGTTTCTTCAGGGTGTTGTTCAATATAAGGTAGAGCGGCGTTCTCAGGCCTATTCATTCTCACAAAAGTTCTTGATATCTCGGGATTCAATGGAAATAGAGGTGTTACTTGACTCCGAGTGTTTGGAATGCACTACCTATGTCTTGTAGCATAC
>JBDJHY010151900.1:0-22646 GCA_039654485.1 Withania somnifera
TTCTTTCTTGCAGGAACCAACACTGATCATGTTAGTTGCTTATTGAGGAGATGTACTAAGACCACTATCTTACAATGGCACCATGCTACTAAGAGACACATGCCTATGAAGAAGTGCTAGCAAGCCCTACTGCTAGTTTTGAGGGCATTTCTTTGCCAATATTTCTATTGGTTTGGAAGAATCACTGAGCTCAAACATGCCACATTATGTAAGAGTTACCAGCCTAGAGTAAATCACAAATTGGGAACTATATCCATATAGATATGCATTCATGATTCTGAAACCAAGTCACCAACAACATTGACAATTAGATGGATAAAGGAGTCACACTATCACTACTGATGAAGGACCATCATTCCAACATATTGTTTTAACAACTTAGGGTGTTACATAGTATTTATCTACTCAATTTGTATTACTAAACAAGGACATGCTATAAGTCCTAGTTTGGTCATGATCTTAGAGTTTCAAATTTGGCTAGTTTTGGTTACTTATGTAAAGACCTTCTGTTTTGCTATATTTATAAAATAACATAGGCATCTTGCCTAGTGGATTTGCTTCAAAAACAATTTACTTTCCTACAATACCTTATTTAATAAATACTCACCATAACAAAGTAATGTTTAGTAAATGTATTTTACCATATTCCCTATGGAATGGACCCACACTGTAAGTTCGGTAGGTGATTTCATTAAAATTAGAGTTCGATAAGTGATTTCATCCGCTAAATTTAATTAAAGTTAGAGTTCTTCGTCCATTAATGCCCTAGTCATGAACTCTTGATTCCTTGAATTATATTAGAAGTTATATAGTAATTCCTTTCTTCTTAGGGTTATTTTTCATTGTAGTAATGCTCCCCTTTTTCAAATTCAACGTATAAATTCATAAAGTTCGTTCCTTATCCCTTTTATGCTAAATTTTCTAAGAGATGTTAAAGGGTCTTCCCTTGCTCAAATTTTGCTCAATTTTTGGAGAGCAGGTTCCTAATAACATCTAGAACCCCAGGGCGATGTTTATTTTTTGGTGCGCCAAATGGGCCCCGCAAGCCTGATTTACTCCTTTTTAGGCCCAACCTGGAACTTAGCATAAATTATACTGTTAGACTCGTATTAATATATAGAAAACATTGATGCAAGTTTTTGAGCATTTAGGGATTGTTTAATAGCAGTCGAAGGAAGATTTGTGAATTTGTAGTGCTTTAACATCAAAGTATATCTGGGCTTAAAGCTTTAATAAATGTACTAAATAAAATTTATAGGTTTGTTATCTAGGTGGAGATACTGATCCTATACACTCATGCATCCGTCTCATATTGATATATTTATTTTTGGCATCCAATTTATATGGTTTCTGTGACCTAGGAATTCTCCTTTGATACCTTTGCAGGCTATAGGAAATTGTTATAACATGATCATATGTTTATATTTACTTGTTGATATGTTCTATATTCATGATCCGAGAGGTTGGGCATATGGCTCCGACGATAATGCATTGGGGCTGAGTCAGTATCACCTCTTGAGTATTGAACCATGATGGCTAGAGGCTGATGTTGATAATAAAGATGACATAAATCATTAAATGACTATATTCTAATAATAAATTAAGTAGTAACCTTATAACTATTTTAGACTCGGCGTCGAATTAAGCACCCGGTAATGCTATTTCATTTGTTTTAGTCCAGGCTTTACATCCTAAAACTGGGAAATATCATTTAACTAATAAATGTTGGGACTTGAGCCTAACTCCGTTCACAGTGAGTACAACTACTGGCACTTGAGTCTGTTCTCGTACGGTAGCGAGTACATGTTGTTTACACTTGTCACATTGATGGTTATGGATATATTGATGATACAGTTCTTTGAGGATATTGTTGATACCGTATATTGAGGCGTTATATGCCTTGGGTTGCCGAGTATGGCTTAATGAGACTCTTGATACTAAGAACGAGATGCTAGACTATTGAGACTCTTGAGGCTCTAAATTTTTTGATGTAAGGTTATGAATATGTTAGAGATCGTACATGGTGACATAACTTCAATAACCTTTCCTTCGAGCTACGTCAACACAAATGGGGGTATAGGGCAGAGGATAGATATACCGGGAATATTTAGGTTTGCCTTCTATGGGTTCTGGCTATTGGATATTCGGGTACCGAAGGAGGAGTGTATGTAGGACTAGTTACTTCATGATCTATATATAATTTTATGCACTTGTTTTCTTCAGTCTACCCCTGGTAGTATGTGGATGCCTATGGGTGATCATTTTTCTATGTACACTTTGCTTCTTTCTTAGGGATTGTATAGCGTTTATTTGCATTACTTTATTATTCTTATTACTTCTAGTGGTTATTATTGGTTAATTGATACTTCATGATATCTGGGATATGTGTCTTATAATATTAGTCACATATTTACCCTTTACTTTAGGTTACCGATATACCATCCATGTTCTCCTCCGATCCTCTTTTGACTATGGTTTATTGTATTATAATTCACATATATTGTTGCAAGGATTCTGGGCATGTTTTCCTTCATTGCTTGAACTCCTATTATGTGATTAGCTAGCGATACTTGTCTACTTGTTGCTTGATTCATAATTGAATAGCTAGCGACCCTTGTTGTGCTCTTTGCTTCTGTGACCCCTTTATTGTATTCCATTATTTACTTCTTTAATTATTGTTATATGCCTAGTGGCCCCTCGAATCCTACTGGGTATGGGTTTCTTTGGCATCTTGTACTCATACTACACTTGCACATATGTCGATCCGAGTACAGGTGCCCAACCGTGATTACTAATCGTTATTAGTGTAGACTACAGTCTATTTCAGAGATTCAGGGTGAACTTGACGTTTGACTTTACCTACTTCTCTTCGGTATTAGCATTTCTATTTGATCTCCATTTATTTTTGTAGATACAGTTGTATTAAACATTTTGATTTTTTTTTTGTATTTAGTGGTTCGTATGACACTTATACTGCGTTTTGGACATATTATTTTGAATCTATTACTTCCGCTTTATTCTCTTATGTACTGCTATGTTATACTAGTTCTTTCTGTATTTGATAAAGTAGTCATAGTCACGATCCGATTTTGCTTATCATGATAGCACCTACTATACCACTAGTAGGAGAACAAATCCTGTAGTCTAAAGCCGAAGCGGAAGACTACTATATCAATTGCGGAAAGTACAAGTACAATAATCAGAAGATAAATAAAATATTGAAGTTTAACTAGTAATAAATGCTCGAAAACCCGATATTAGTGTTAAACATTCCACTAGGTACAGAAATATGAAATCCAAAACAGATCTAATATAATTGTGTCTCTGAAATACAGAGAGATGAAATAGAAATGTCAAATCCAAAGAGAAGCAGGTAGAATCCAAAAGCCAAGCTAACCCTGAATCTCTGAGGTAAAATAAAGTTTGCACGAATAACGGTCATGATCGGGAACCTGTACTCGGATATGTACGTGTGGTATGAGTCAAATATGTGGAATCAACCCATACCAAGTAGGCTTCGAAGGCCCACTAGGAACATAACAATAATAAAAGTAGTAACTAATGGAGTAGAATATCAGAGGTCATATAGGCAATTAGTCTAGCAAGGAATTCTAGCTACGAAATTAAGATTCAAATACAAGTAACATGTACCTCTAGCTAATCATATAATAGGATCTCAGCCAATGAAATAAAACTTACCCGGAATCCTTGCAACAATATATGTGAATAATAATGTAATAAATAGGAATCAAAGAAGATAGGATTAGAACATGGACGGTATACTAGTAACCTCAAGCAAAAGAGTAAATGGATGAAGAAGAATGTACGACATAAAATACCACTTAGCATGAAGTAGAAATTAATCAACGTTAACAACTAAGCAGTAATAGGAATAATAAAGTAAAGCAACTAAACATTGAAAGGTCCGTTAGACAGAAACGCAGGGTACACAAACACACACTCACCCGTAGCCATCAACATTCTACCAGGGGTACACTAAAGCAAAGAAGGGTAGAAAAGTAAATACACACATAAAGTAACAAATCCTACGTATGCATCTCCTCCGGCACCCATAGGTCTAGTGGCAGAACACATGGAAGGATAACCTAAATATTCTCGTTCTAACACTCTCCTATCTCTTATACACCCCCTCTGGTTAGCCGCGGCTCGGAGGCACGGTCCATGGAGGTATCTCACAACGTACGATTTCTAACTTCATAAAACCCTCACATCCAAAACCACAAAGCCTCAAAGGTCTCATGTCTGGCATCTCGTACCTCAAAAAAATAGTATTATCAAGCCATTCTCGATAGATAAAGGCATACATAGCCGATATATCATCATATTACCAAAATCCGTAAAAGGTTGGGTATCCTCAATATACATAACAAGTTGTACCATATGTGTCAAGAAGTTGTACTCACTGCCATACGACGATGGACTCAAGTACTAGTAGTTGTACACACTACCATATGGAGTCAGTCTTAAGTCTTAGCATTTATTAGTAAAACAATAATTCTTGGTGCCAAGAGGTGAAGTTTGGACTAAGACAAGTGAAATTAGTATTATCAGGTATTCTATACAATGTCGATTATAAAATAGTTAAAAATCCATTACTTATATTATTATTAGAATATTTCCATTTATTATTTATTTCATTATCCATCTTTGTTATCAAATTCCTCTGTCCATCATGGCACAATAATCAGGTAGTGATACTAACCCAGCCCCAATGCACTCTCATTGGATCCATAGGCTCGATCTCTCAAGTCATGAATGCACAACAATTCAACAAGTATTAATATTAACATATGATAATATAATCTCAACATCCTATGTCTTGTACAGGTATCTCTAATCAATTTCTAAGTCCCAGGCCACATATCACTCGAGTTCCAACATACATGGAACGAATGAAAAAATGGTACGAGGTTACTATACAACCTATCTAACTAGCCAACAGATTTTCTTTAGTACAATTATTAAAGTTATAAGTCAAGATATAGCCCCATGGAGCCTACCAGTCATCCGACAATGAAGCACTGCAAGTTCATGAATATTAGTCTGATTGATAACAAATGATCTCCAAATTATTTAAAACTTACATCAAAGTGTTCTATATGTTAATATGAGCCTAACATTATAAATTGTACTAATTTTTGAACTTGGCAAAACATCGATAATAAAACGGGCTTATTGGTCAAACTCGACAAAACTGAAAATAAACTTTACTACAGGGTTCCTAATGTCATTAGGAACCCCTAATCCAAAATTGATGACAATTCAACTGCAGGAAGAGCTTCAAACACCACCAGTAAATGATTCAAGCTTTACAGAATTAAACAAGGAAATTCGATGAAGTAATTATACTACGGAGTGAAATAAACTAAAGAGCCAATAACTTATCTAACAATACATGAATTAATTGGAGAATTTTTACTTTTCACAATTAGAGTCAATAATGGAGGAAAACTTCAAATTTTAAGGATTAAATCGGAGAACAAGACTTACCAATTATGGGGAAAGATGTAGGGAATCTTTAAAAACTTTTCCACAAATTTTGTCGAAATTTTGTAGCAACAATCACACAAGGACAAGAGGAGAAATTTAGAAAAGCATTGAAAAATACACTTAAAATTTGAGTTTTTGTTGTTTTTAATTGGTTGTGACAGGGTGCATTTGCGCTAATCGCACCCTCAGAATGCGATTGCGCTTAATGTAGAAAATCTGCAACGACAAAATTTTCAAACTAAGGCATGAAATTGAAATAGTGTCCAACAGTAAAAAACCATATATGTATTTTGAATGAAAAACACATTTCGGACTCAATGTCATAGTCAAAAGTTGAATCCAAGATCGTTTCAAAAAAA
Organism: Withania somnifera; assembly: GCA_039654485.1. Classification (NCBI taxonomy): domain Eukaryota; kingdom Viridiplantae; phylum Streptophyta; class Magnoliopsida; order Solanales; family Solanaceae; genus Withania; species Withania somnifera. The sequence continues at coordinate 5,871 of JBDJHY010151900.1, forward strand.
CATTGACCGCAGCTCGGAGGCACGGCCCATAGACATATCAATAATATTTAGGTTAGCCTTTGTGGGTTTTGCCAACTGGACCTATAGGTTTCGGTGGAGAAGTGTACGCAGGACTTGTTACTTCATGATGTTATATACTTTTCTTTACTTGTTTTCTTAAGTGTACCCCTGGTAGTGTGTGGATTCCTATGGGTGATCATGTTTCTGTGTGTGCTATGCTTCTTTCTTGGGGACTGGTCAGCATTTGTTTGTATTACTTTATTATTCTGATTATTGTATAGTTGTTATTATTGTTATTATTGGTTAAATAATATTGCATGTTCTGTGGGATATTGTGCCTTATATTATTAGTAATTAATTTACCCTTTACTTGAGGTAACTGATATATGGTACGTGTTCTCCTCTTGTCTTTTCTAGACTCTTGTTTATTGTATTATTATTCACATATACTATTGCAAATATTCTGGGCACATTTTCATTTATTTCCTGAGATCCTGTTATGTGATTAGGTAGCGATACATGTCTACTTGTTGCTTGATTCATAACTGAGTAGCTAGCTTCCCTTGTTATGACATTTTCTTTTGTGACCCATTTATTATATTCCGTTATTTACTATTTTTATTATTTTTATATTCCTAGTAGGCCCTGGTAGCCTACTGGGTACGGGTTGCTTCAGTAGCGTGTACTCATACTATACTTGAACATGTGCAGATCTGACTACAGGTACTCGACAGCAGACTGTATTTTATTTTAGAGAGTCAGGGTGAGCTTAGCATTTGGATTTACCTACCTCTCTTCAGCATGTGTATTTCTATTTGATCTCCATGTATTTTGAAGATACAGTTTCATTAAAAATTTTGATTTCTTTTTTTGAAACTTAGTTGTTCATATGACACTAATACCGGGTTTGGGGTATATTGTTTTGACCTTACTACTTCTGCTTTATTCACTAATATGCTGCTATTTTAAACTTGTTCTTTCCATATTTGATATAGTACTAGTTCTCTTTGGTTACAGAATATGGGGTTTGTTCTTCTACTAGTTGTATAGTAGGTTCCATCGTTATCCACAAAATTGGGTCATGACAAATTGGTATCAGAGCCAAGGTTCATCGGTCTCAGTGTACCAATCAAATGTGTAGTAGAGTCCTGTGAATTGGCGTGGAGAAGTCTATTTCTTATCTTCCGGAGGCTATAGTGAAATTTAGGAAAATCACCTCATTCTTTTAAATCCTATATCGTGTGTACATTCTAAATTGTTTTATGAAAATTCTCACTCATCTCCTTCACTCTTTTGCAATTTTATCATACACATTCTTCAGTAGATAGTAAGACAGTTAGATCACATTAAGAAGTGCCTACTCCAGCCACTACTTTCGAGTTTCCTATAGTGCATGCGGAACCTGTTGTAGTTCCAGCTGCAATGCTTATGCAGTACCTAGTCCAGCTGACATGACCCGATTTTACGGATCATGATGGCACCTACTATACTACCAGCAGGAGAACCAAATCCCGTAGTTCGAAGCCGAAGCGGAGGATTACTACATTAAATGCGGAAGAATATCAAAACTCAAGATAAAAGTAATAAATTTGCAGAATTAATCAAGAAAGAAAAATAAGAGTCTAAAACGGGCCTGCAGGACTCGCTAACTGGATTGAGAAATAAAAATCACCACTGAGCTCTTGTCAACACCAAAACTCATGCTAAGAAAATGAGAATAATTTGAATGACAATTAGGCAAAAATTTTCTTGGAGAAAAAGAAGAAAGCACAAAACATTAAAAAAATCCCAAAAATAAAATGGATAATTACCTATAACAATTGACAAAATGGAACAAGAAGGAGTTGAAAACTAGTCTAAAGCACCACCTACTAACTCCAAACCAACTACAAATGCAAGAATTTCAAAGAACCATAAAGGCCATTACCGGTGGTAATGCCATACTAGGGGAAACGTAGGTGAAAAAGCTTACTAAAAAAATAGATAAGTCCAATAATTTGATAAAAGAAAGAACCTCCAATAACTTAGTATGATTATCACCAAAAATACTAAGCTTAGAGAGATTCTTAGATTGAGAAGGTTTGGGAATTTAGCTAAGAATTTGAAGTTACAACATATTTACTGCAACAAAAACTGTGCATTGCATTCGTAGGAGGGGACCACGTTCGCAATACTTTGGGAAATTCTATCCTTTTCATTCAAAATCAATGGAACACATTCAAAAAGTTAAAGGAAGGAAGATCTCTACATTCATTGTACAAATACATCATTTGTGGAGCACAGAGAAATATGCCCCCGCATTCACAGCTATTTACCAAATTTGTAAAAGGGAATCGTTGGTTGCACTAGCATCTGTTATGCCAAATGAAACAAACAAAAATGCAAGTGCTCGAGTAGCCTTCATAATTAATTCACTATCCAATATACATAAATAATAGTTCTAATATATCAAAAACAACATTCCAGACTCAAAAGTGATGTTAGAATTCTGATACTATGTTATTTCGAATAATTGTTGACAAAGTCAACACTTATCACAAAAGTACACAAATTCCACCCAACACCTTAAACTCAGACTACACACCTGGGAAGTCAGTAAACACTCAACCTAAATAAAACTAAACATTTCATAGCTCATGGAATAGTTAAATTTCAAGTCCGATACTTCCATCATCAAATGTTGACCAAAGTTAAAGAGTTAATGCCGGCCAATTGTAACCTCTTCAAATGAGATAAAATTGCACAAACAACTCCTAGTCTTAAACCAAGGGACTACCTAGAAAAAATATATGTTTTGAAGATAATACAACTATCATAATCTTATTCTGAGATCATTTTTAATAAATATTAACTAAATTCAATGAATACATATGTCCATACTCTAAAATAAGGTAAATGAGTTAACTCTCAACTAAAAACCTAGGAACCAAACAACTATCCAAAGTAGATTCTAAATGACATGGAGAGGCTATCGAAATCCTATATAATTAAATAAAACACATACAAAAAATAAATTATGATAAGGGTCATTACTATATTAGTTATTAAAAAGGACTTTTGTCCTCGAAAGTCAAGAAAAATAGGAACACAAGTTAATTCAAGGCTTTAAATAACTATATATAAAGAATTTTCATATCACTCTTGGCCTTGGTTACATCCAATTACACATGCAACTGTAAGTGATCATACAAGTAATATAGTGACTCTTACAAGTTGGATTATCGAACTCATAGGTACTTTCCATTTACTAGTTCTCTAGACCAAACTAGTTCTTATTTATTTAAGTGATGGAGTAATGATATTGTCTCTATAAAGTAAAAAGTAAGCATACACTAAACTAACGTACTGATTTTGTATAAAAACACTATTAAGGACATTAAAGTAGTAAGATCATGACCACGAGAACTATTAAATATATAAACAACTGATCCAATTTGAAACTATATTATTCAATCATTTTGATAGCCTCAAACCTAGAAAGAGGGTATATTAGTCACTCATATTATTAGTCGATAACCAAAGAAAAAAATGAAACAAGTGAAAATAAGAAAGTTTAAATTGACAAAACAAGAAACATAGTGCGCCTCCTTTAATGATATTGAGTGTTTCTAAGGACATTATTTAGTCTTTGACTGCCCATATTCTTCTTCATTCATTAGCATATGGCGTGCCATGCCACTCAATATGCCAACTTCATACATGCCCAGAATTACTTCTAAATATTCTCCCAGGATTTCCTAATTATTCATATATAAAATGGATTAATTGAAATATCAAAATAACTCCAACACAGTCCTAAATATACCGCAATTAGGCATCACAAGTCAATTTTATCAAACTTTTGAAAACGATCATAGACTTTGCTAGTTATCTCATCTTGAGTTCTCCATGTTACATTGATTAATGTTGAGATTGAATATCGGTTCCATAATATGAATAACTCATATATAGCTGAAAAATAGGTGCTAAACATGTCTTTATTCCTAAACGTTGAGTCGTCACTAGCATAACTCCATAACTTAGAGGCAAACAAACACAAGTTTAGATAGCCTTAACTAGTTGTGCTTATGCAGTCCACTCCTTCTTCCATCAACTTTGGTGGATTTTTTACATCATTATGTAGTCTATAAATAAGTCTTGAAGTCCCACTACATGAGCTCACAACTATGTTAGGCCATTAAATACTCAAAACCAATGCAGTAAACTAAAACAAGCCTAAACTACCTCAATTGGACTTGTTATCTTGTCAATGATTTATTCATATGTTTTGGAAATTGTTTTGGACAAAATTAAACTTAAAAATTAGGAAAATGATACCTAGAATATGCTTACATAATTATTATCATTTCACAAAAGCGCCAAGTTATCCCACTAAGTCAAAAGGTACAAAGATAGTGAAACTTAGGTGTATAAATACACCTATGATCACCACCTAACACTTAAAGACTTGTTCATGCTTTAATAACTCATTATATTCATTGCAATAAAAGGAAAAAATTACCATCACTAATTGAAGAAACTCACTCGAGATAGAACTATAATGACTGTTATAGGTGGAAAATATACAACATGCATGTTACGTTATCACGTCCATACACATGAATGATTGCTCAAAACTTCCTAGCTTCAAGAATTGACTATTACTATGAAAACTCCTTCATATTACAATAATGTCCCTCGAGTCCATTGCCGTGATTCCCATGAGTTCTCTGTGTATAGAGCATCCTTATAACTTTCCCAACTCATATGTGACATAATGACATCTGTAGATTTGTTCCCTAGTAGTTATATAACATATTTTCGTTATATTTATAGATTCATTAGTCCTTGTCCAGTATAAACGGTATCGAATCTCCATTTTATCTATTCCATTTAGTATGAAATATAACTTACATAAAGATTTTGTATATGTATTGTCCATGTTGGACTCCATTCATATTACGTACTTTTTCTAGAAACTTAACAAAAGTCTATCAGGAATAACTGGTTAGGAAAGATAAATCGTCCAAAGGGATGATAAATCAGTGTATTATTAATCGCTCATTTTTCCAATAAATTAGTCATTTTGGCAGATTTGTCTGTAATTAGCAGCCTTATATAAGTCTCCTTCTTTATGAAGTTTTTTTATTTTATGCATAATTTTCTACATTTTCTTGGTTTTCCAAATCTTTTAAGGCATATATTAAGGTTCATATTAATGGTTTAATCCTTATAAGCTTGTTCTAGTGATTCTATAATGATTTTTTCCAGGTAAGTTCTAATTTTATGTTTGGTTTTAATGTTTTCAGTATATACTTTCTGCGATTATTTCTTCATTATTATCTATCAAATTGAGCTGTATTTTTCTACCATACATTTCATGGGTTGGTTTACTTGTTGGTATAAATATTTTATTTTTCCAAGATATTAGGGATTTAGGACACAATATTAGTTTGGATTATTACCCCACCATTTCCATAGAAATATGGGTCTTTTGTTAATCCTCTTGAGTAATCGATTAGGTTTTTTCTAAGTTTGTGTAATACCGAGCTCATTCGGGATCCTAAACCTTTTTCTGTGTTATTTTTGAGGTTTTATCCAGCGTTATGTTGGCTAACAATCCATGTTCTTTAGACTGGGTTTTGGTGAGGTATTTGTATTGTAAAGTGAAAACTTAGGCTTGGGATTACTAGTTGAAGCCCCTCTATGTTTATTCTTCCGGTCTAGGGCTTACTTAGTTGGCTCAAAACTAAGTTACTTACCTAGGGCTATGTTTCCCTTCAGACGAGTTTAATGCAGGAACATAGTAAGTTAGGTGAGAAATATAAACTTTTGTGTGTGTTGCATACTCACTTTGGAACATACTTGAGGTTGGGTAGGGGATTATGCTAGTTGTTAAAGCTTAGTAGCTACCCCTGGTTATACTAGTTGATTTAGAGTTAATCTTGGTAGGCTGATTATTATGTATTATACATGAGGCATCGTGTAAGATTAGTAGGTGTGCGGTCACCTTGCTATGGATAGATGGATATGGTTTTGATGAATTGTTAGAAGCCTTGTGTGATAATATTGTACCCTAGCCTGGTGCAAGCCTGGGTGAGATATATTAAGTTGAGTTGTGATAGCTCCATGTTTCCCCCTATATGGGTATGTACTTAGCACTTAACGGACACCCGCTGGGAAGTTGTGGCATCTTTGGTACGATTACTCGTGGCTCGGGAATGCAGTAAAGCTGGTAGAGGGTATACCTTGTGACTAGGGCATGACATCCATTTTATGGATTCATGTTAACAACCGTAGACCAATCTAGTCAATCAGGTCATTCTATATTGTGAACATGCATTAATATTTGTAAAAGGTAACTTGATTTTGAAAGAGTAGTAACAAAAAATTGACTTCTTATACATTATACGTATCAAAGATTGTGGTAGAAGTATGGATCTATTTCTTTACACTAACTTATTTAATTTGTCATTGGCACACTCTGATTTCTAAGTACATGGCAGTAGTTTGATTTTTACTATGGTTTTGATTACCTATTTTGCTGGACTTAAGTATTCCACTGAAATAGATATACAGGATGTTCCCAAGTTTTGGAATTTTTCTGTAATTACTATGCCACTAGTTGAAATTTTCAGGAGACTTTATATGTACCTGTCTAGGGCACTCCCTTAAGGATCCAACACACTAATACGAGGATGTTGTATGTAGAATTAAACCCCACCCAGACCCTCTAACTTGGGACACTATAACTTGGATATATTGTGTGGCCAAGGGAGAGATATGCTTTAGTAGGAGGGTTAAGTATATATGGATGTTTCTATAGGTTCCCTCGCTTTGAGGTTATAAACCAAGGAATGTGCGTAAGGAAACTATTAACTTTTCAGCACCCTTTATATCACATACTCTGTTCCTTGTTATATTCCTAGAGGCTTACGGGGATTACCTATTAGGTTACTTATGTTCTGATGTGTTGGTTTCTAGCTAGATTTTATGGCTACTATTCTATGTTATTGCTAGCTTTCCTTGGCTTAGTTACTATCATATTTAGTGGTTAATTCCCTATATTCCTCTTTTTTTTTATTGGTCCTTTATTGTGTTTTTTTACATCAGATGTCCATGCTCGTGTCGTGTTTAATCATGATTTGCTTGTAGGCCAGGTCCTTTGTGTTATATACCCTGATAGTTGACATTTCTTTTGACTTGTAAGATGATTCTCACATACTTATAGTTTATCTTTTACTATACTTACTAGCTATTACTGCAGTTACCCCTTTCTATTTTTTCATTATGTGAGGTTGCCATATTTTCTTATGATCATTTTTTAACTTGCTTGTGCTTACTTTTTCCCAATAGGCTATAATTGCTAATGGGTACCCATTTTTTTCGTACTCATGCTATACTTCTACATCTATTTGTGATACATGTCCTCGTATGAGTTACTAAGTTGTATGCACTCTAGTTTTGTGCTGTCTCAGGAGATATGGTAAGAAGTTGACATTCATGCTCGATGGTCTTCCTTCTGTCTTTAACTATTTGTAGTTGGAGTCTAGATAACTATTTCGTAGTTTTTTCCCCATTGTGGGTTGTATTTTTTACAATTATATATATTGATGCCTCACAAAATGACACCAGGTTCATAAGGAGTTACTTTCTGCTATGTATTTCTTTTTCCCCTTCATCTTATTCTCTTCTTTCCTTTTCATTTATATTTGCACTTGGTACTGGCCCATCGCTTAATGCTATAGGCTTGGGTTTAGGCTTGTCAAGTGGGATGCATACGCCATCACTACATAATTTTGTTTCACAAAAATTACTCAATAAAAAATCGCATATATCATATATCTTTAATCTATTATATTCCCTCACAACAAGTGAGTTACCCAACTCTTTCACAAGTACAAAATTAAGCATAAGAGTGGGTATGTAAAAAATTTTTTGTAACTCTCCCCAAGAATTTACAAGGTACATATGATGAACCATAGTACTCCACTAATTTAAGAATGTCGAAGTTCAGGATCCTGTAGGACTTCAGGGGTTGTAATGTAGGCTAAAGGATGTGTAGGAAATATTTTTCTAAAAAGAGTTATTAACATTCCCAAACATTTTAATGCATCACTTTTTCACTTAGATCATTCCTCAAAAACCTATCTTACACTACTTTTGATATCCTTAACTCATCCTTTTTTTTGTCTATATTTATGAAAGTTCATATATAAACAATATAGAGTATCTTGAATCAATTTATGATACATTTTTCACAAATTTTATCTTTTCGAAGTTAGGGACCTTTTACACGAATAGGTATACTTTGAGGGCTTCATGTTTTGTCATTCTTCTCTTCAATTTTAACTTCATTTTAGCCTTTACTTTTTTATGGAACATATGAGTTTGGATCACATGCAACATTAATGAAAGAAAAGGAATAGACTACATATATAGCTACCAAAGAATAGGTTAAAGGCTTAATAGGGCGAATCAGGATAACACATAAAGGGTAGATAAACAGAAGATAAATTATCTCTTTCAAAGAAATGACTATATTATCTCCTAAACTTAATAATCTTCATTTTTCTCTGCAAACACACTGGGGCAAGTTCTAAACAACAATATGCAAACTTGGAATATACATAAGCCTTGCACACACATGACACATGTTCTAAGAAAAAAAAAATCATTATACACCCTCCACCAAGTAATTTCAATAATTCAAAATTAAGTTTAATTCACACAAGATCAAAATAATTGTTTCTAATTTCTCAAAACCAGTCATTCAAACAAATTTTATCAACATGCATTACTCCCTAATCAACTTGCACCATTCAGTCAATTATAGTTGAACAAAAGCACTTAGTCATCAATTAGTGACAGGGTTATATTATATTACTCCTAATGATGATTATTTCCTCAAGACATTCTCCATATATCCATGTAATGACCCTTCTGTTCATTTTCCTGAATTTTGCATTTTCTAGAATTTTAGAGCTTTTTTGTAGAGGCCTTAAGTCATTTGAGACTTACCGGGACTGGTGATTTAGTTCCTGGATCGTTCATTTGGTTGTTATGTTAGTTTTCCTAATTTAGAGACTTTGGATTTCATATTTTAGATACTTTGGTTTTCAAATCATTAATTTGTAGTCAATATTCTATGAAAACAAACTCAAAATTGAATATAGATGATTCCTTTTTCTTTGAAATGTGGATTTTTGTCTCAATGGACACTTTGTTTTGTGTTTGTGCAATGTTATGTATTTTATGTACTTTATGTTTCCTAAGTGGAATATGGGTGGTAATATTTTTATTGGAGCCTCGGTTTTAGAATCTAACTATCCCATCGGCTTTAGAACATCGAGTTTTGGTAACTTTAGTTATTTTTTCGGATTTTGAATTAACTGAGCTCATTTTGATTACTTGTTTGGAAATTTTTAATTTATGAAAGCTGTGGACATTCATCAAATTTCATCAAAAAAAATGGAATCGGGATTTTATCTGTGCTGTTGAATTCGATATATTATTTCTGTGCAATAGGAATATTTGGTTTGTGTGTATCAGACTACCTTTGGTTCCTTAGACCCAAATACTACCTCTTAAATATAATAATTTTTTAATTCTATTTCTAGTGAATTTATTGTAGTGCTAAAGTGGTAGGGTGAGCGATCTCAAAAAATCCATTTTTTCCTCTTTATCATGATCACACTAGTAGAGCTCCTACAACGTTCGGTTGATGACTCGACTCATGGAGAGATCGCATTATTGTAGCTCTATCAGCACTTAATATCTACTTGGAACTTTAGCGCATTCGCTTCGGCTAGTGCTAACAGAGAAAGTTGTTTTCTCATCACTTAGCGCCGATAGCACCGGCTAGAACCAACAATGTTGAAGGCTGGGTCCAGGTGTTTAAAGACGAAACCCCAAAATTTCATACATTATTCATATTTTTTCTTCTTCTAAAGCTTGAAAAACACTATAAATATACTTAGGTCTTTTCCTAAGCTTTTAGTTAACTTTAGAAACATGATTTCTTTTTGTATTCCTGTAATGAAAGGTAAGTTTCCACATTTATTTAATCAAATATAACCAATAAATCCCCAACTTCTTTGAGTTTATTTCTTTACTTGATCTATTGATTTCCAGATTAGTTCTTTCACAATTTATCTACAAACTTTAGGTCTCGGTTCATTAAAATATAGAGGCCATTTTGATATCCTTTTATCAAAGTTTTGGGTTTGTGGGCCCATTTTGACCCATATTTTTTATCGTGTCTATTTTAATAGATTTATTGGTATCATTTGACTCATATTAATGTCTAGATTATGTTTTTGATATTTGTGTAACTTTTAGAGCTCATTTTTATATTTTTTTGTGATTTGGATCTATTCAGGCATATTTTACATTGTATTTGCAAGTTTTTTTTTTAAAGGACAGGTATGCTATGCTTACGGTCTTAGATTTCGTCTATATAGGTAAGAATTGTGATATCCTTTAGTTGGTATTTCTAAATTGGTACCCATGACTTCGTCCACTCTTTTAGTCCACTTTTCTTGGTTACATATTATTGGTCCATTTGCGATGATAGCTATGCTATGACCCTGAGTTGTTTTGATAAATTTTAGAACACTGATGGTGGCGAACTAAGAATGTCGATGAGTCCCAGGTATAGACTTGGCTGGTTATGCATGTTGTAGATATTGAGGTAGCGGAGGGCAGTAGGACTTTCTTGTGATATTTTTTGTTGTTGAGTATATCATCATAAAAACTAGTTCTATTGCATTTCATTCCACTATGTTATGGCAAAGATCCTAATATCATTTATTTGGAAACCACACATGGACTTTTAGTCTCGTTATTAGTATTATGATATTAAAATTAGAAATTTGAGATGTTTTCACCAATTTTTGATGATTAATAAGATAATGCTGAATTAACCGCTAATCTTTTTTATATTATTAGACTTCGGGAAACCCAAGCTGCAAACATTGTTGACTTATGACAGGTCTAGACTTGGGGAAGCCCGAGCATCTGTTGAGATTATATTAATGCATGTTTGGGGAAGCCCAATGATTATATTGATGCACTTTTTGGGAAGCTTATTAATTATATCAATGCATGCTTGGGAAGCCCACTAATTATATTGATGGTTTTTAGGTAAGCCCATTAATTGTACTTATTAGAGTCAGGGAGCACACTGAGAATAGTTATTTAGACTTGGGGATTCCTGGGAACTTAATCATGTTTTTTAACCACTTGCATTCATGTTTGTATTAACTTTCCACACTTTTCTTTCTTGGTTGTACCTTCTGGTTGTTTGGGCGGCCATCAAATGATTTTTACTTATTTGGGTCTCTTTGTATTATAGGGTTTTTGGAGTTCTCCTTTACTTATTACAGTTTTGTTTTTCTTCACTAGTTAGAGTATAATTATTGGCTTCCCTATCATGGTCCCCTTTAGCTATATATATATATTGTTAGTTGTTCTCGTGTTCTTTGTACGTGAAGTTACCGGTATCGCCATATCTATATTATATATGTTTTCCAGATAATTGAGCATGGATTCAGGTATGTTCTTTTCCTATTTTAACTAGACCTTCTTTGTTGGTGGATAGACACTGATGATATTTATGTAATCTATTCTGTTAGCTAGCCTCATTATATGCTCTATTTGTTGATCTTTGTCCTTTATCTATCTATTTATTTTCTTTATTTTTTATATATTCCTAGTCGACTTAGCCAACTGGATACCATTATTTTTGTATTCATACTATACTTTTACATCTTTTTTTGTGTAGATCCTAGTATGTGTTGTCAAGATGATTCTTGAATGAGTCTTCATTATTTTGCTGAGGTAGAAGACCTATCTTGGCATTTAGAGCTACTTTATTAGCCTTTGAAATAGATATTATATATTCATTTTAGGCACTTTACTCGTATTTTTTGTGGCTCATGATCTTGGATATTGGTTTTTGGGGTTATTTAACTGATGATAGAATTTCGCTTATCCTTGTCCCTTTTTTGTTTTCTTATCTTTTATATTTTGTCTTGATTCTTAGTTGTGTTCTTGTTAGGTGGTTTTCCTATGGTTGGATGTAGGTTCGCTCATGACTTGAGAAAATGGGTTATAGCCAATTGGTATCAGAGCTCTAGGTTCACTGATATCCCTTGAAAATGATCCAGTGTCTAGTAGATTCTTACAAATCGAATGCAGAGTCGTTCGTGTCTTATATTCGAGAGGCTAGAAGGTTATGTTTAGGAAATTTACCTCTTTTCACTTATTTGTTAAGCATGTATCGTAGTTGGTTTCTAAAAATCTCTCTTACGCAGATAGAATGTATACTATCATTATAAGTAGAAGAGGATGATGCAACTATTGCACTGCCATAGAAAGCACTAGCCAAGAGTCATAAGAGTTGAGGTCGAGAGCCTGGATGTGTTAGTTCTCTACCTAGATGTTCATTGCCATTAGAGTTTTAAGGATTTAGGGTGAACCCTACCTCTGGCACCTAGTGTTTATACATTGGGTGTTCCACCAATAGTCTCAGCTTGTCCATTTCACCTGACTCCAACACCTGTTGTTACTGTTACAACACAAGTGGTGCTTGCTCCATCAGTGATTCCACCTATTCCATCTCACCAACCTCTGTCTAACACGGATGAAAAGGCATTGTGCATATACTTGAGGTAGAATCACCCAATATTCTCTAGTTTTCTGAGTAAGGACCCTAGAGATTTTATTAATGATAAGATGGGATTCATAACCTTGATTTTCTTAATTCTCATGATGTTGGCTACATAGTTATCAGATTGGTGGTCTCACCAAGGAGTGATGGATTTACTACTAGGTCATATGACTCCACCCTTATTACTTTGAATTTATCTCTTGATGATTTCCTTAGGAGGTACATCCCTCAAACCGAGTACGATCTTAGGAGGGAGGACTTTTTTATACTTGATTAAGTTCTATATCTATCATTGAGTATGAGGCAATGCTTTTTAGATTATCTACCCATGGTACTAGCTAAATCTTGACTATGATTAAGAGTGTTTGTCATTTTGTCCAAGGGTTAGATCTTAATATTTATCAGATTTTCAATGTTCTGTTTGCTACCAAATCTTCTTTTTATGCTATTTTGTAGTTAGGTCATACTATGGAGTATTTTTCCAGTAGTGGGAGAGTTAGAGAGGAGAAGCGACCCTATCATTAGAGTCACTTTGGTAGATCAAGACATAGTATGATAGGATCTGGTTAATGGGATAGGACCCCATCTAATCATGTCCAGCGAAGATAGTTTAGTCATCCCATACAAGCTTCTTTTCATGTTTGCGGTATTAGATCTTTGAGTTATGAGATTCAACCTTTGGGGGTAGAGGCATTCATCAAGCCATGGTGGCCGTTCTTACTGTTTAGATTCTTCTGATCAGTTAAGGATAGTGGACCTATGTTGTACTTGTAGTGTTGTGAGCTATTTAGCTAGATTTTGTCCCAGACTAGTTCTAGTTAGACACTAACTTAGCCTCTTGCTATGCTAGCTCCTATTCTATCTCAACTAGTTAGAGTCGTGCCACCCTATGGTAGGGGTTCATTGTGCTCCAAGCTGTGGTTATCCTTAGTATGCTAGAGACAGTGCTCGTGATTGAGTTCTTGGAGGTAATTATTGTCAGTTTAATGTTGTGCCAAGTAATCCCAAGATAAAGGCCTCCGACGCAATTGTAACCTGTACTATTTCTCTATGTTATTATTTATCTTTTTCTTTTTTTTTAATCTAGGATCTACTTGCTCCTATATGTAATCTTATTATTCTCCCTATTTCAAAGTAGTTTGTGATTCCTTTCTTATTTTTCTATCTGTCTCCACCCCAATAGTAATTCTTTTGTAGTGGGACATGTGTTGAGTTCCTGTAATGTGACTTTTGGGATTGTGGAGACTTGTACTGATTTAATTTTTTTAGATATAATTGATTTTGATGTGGTACTGGGTATGTACTAGTTGTCCCCTCATAGTGCATTCATGGACTGTTATGCCAATATTGTGACATTAGCAATTCCTAGTATACCCCCAGTCGTGTGGCAGGGTTCAGTTAGTCATGCATCAATGTGGATTAGTTTTGGAAATTAGGCTAGTCGCTTAGTATCTCGTGGTTTTTTTTCATACCTTTCTTATGTTTGAGATGTTAGTGTTGATTCTGCGACCCTTGAGTCATTACATATTGTTAGTAAGTAACATGATCTATTTTCGACCAACCTCTCTAGCCTACAACTTATGTGATACATTCATTTTTACAGCGTTGAGTTAGAGATAGGCACATGCCTATATCTATATCTCCCTATCGTATGGCACTTTCTAAGATGAGAGAGCTCAAGGCTCAACTTCAGGATTTGTTAGATAAGGGGTTTAATTGTCTTAGTGTTTCATCGTGGAGTGCTCCTATTTTGATTGTAAAGAAGAAAAATGGGTCTATGCATATGTGTATCAATTATAGGAAACTAAATGGTTTTATAGTGAAAAATAAGTATCATATACCTCATATTGATGACTTGTTTGACCAACATCAGGATTTGGCCATATTTTTAAGATCAGTTTGAGGTATTTTTACCATCAGTTGTGGATTTAGACTTAGAATATCCCAAAGACGCCTTTGTCACTCAATATAGTCATTATGAGTTCTTTGTGATGTATTTTGGGTCGACTAATGCACCTACACCCTTTATGGATTTGATGAATCGCATGTTTTGGACCTATCTCGACTCTTTTATTGACATTCATTGATGTTATCATGGTGTATTTTCAGATTAACAAAGATCAGGAGTGCCATATAAGGATTGTTCTTCAGAATTCAAGAGATCATCGACTTTTTTGCTAAGTTCTAAAATTAGGATTTTTTTGAGTTATATGCATTTCATGGAGATGCAGTATCCAAAGAGGGTATTAGAATGGATCCGACTAAGATTTCAGTTGTTCGTGTTTTTCATAGACTTACTGAGGTGCATAGCTTTGTGTGAATTGCAAGTATTACCGTTGTTTTTTCTGAGTGCTTCTTTTATATTGTAGTGTTATTGAATGGATTAACAATAAAGGATATTCCCTTCAGTGGTCATATATGTGTGAGACATCCTTTTAGAGTTTTAAGATTATATTTACTTTTGCTCATATGTCGACATTATCGGTTGAGGGTCATAGTTTCTCCATCTATTCTTGCACTTAAAAATTGGAGCGGGTTGTGTTTTGATGCATTATAGTTTTGTAATTTCATATTATTCTATATATATTAAGGTTCATGAACGAAACTACCTGACCTATGACTTAGAACTAGCGGTAGTAGTCTTGGTGCTCAAGATTTGGTGCAACTATATTTATGGACCTCATTGTTAGATCTTCAGCGATCATGAGAGACTTAAGTATATAATTATTCATAACAAGCTTAATGCTCTCCAATGCAGATGTATCAAGTTCTAAAGGACTATGATATTTCTATCACGTACTATGCGAGCAAGTAAAATATAGTGTCAGATGCCTTGACACCGAAGATGGTAAGTATGGTAGTTTCACTGCCCTTTTAGCTATTGCGAGGCCAATATATTAGTATGTTTAATATTTTGATAGATATTTGATCTAACTTGATATTTTAGAGTTAGTTCTTATTCTTGCAACTATTGAGGCATGTTCTTCCTTGATTGTTAAGATCTAGTAACAACAATTTGAGGATCCATATTTAGTTTATACTCATGATTAATTGTTATATAGTGAGCCTCCTAAGGCTACATTGGGATCATATGGTGTCTTGAGATTTGGGGGCCGAATTTATGTATGGAAATTTAATGATTTGAAACTGCTAATTCTTCGTGAGCAAAATTATTCTTGTTATTGCATCCATCCATGTTTGAATAAGATATATAGAAATTTAAGACTGTTGTATTGGCAGATTTGTATAAAAATGATACTACGGAGTTTGTGTCTAGGTGCTTATATTGTTAGTAGGTTAAGTCAAAGCACTAGAGACTTGGTTGTTTTATGTAGAGGCTCCCCATTCATGGGTGGAAGTGGGAATAAATTACTATGTATTTCATTTTAGGCTTTCCACAAATTCCTCATATACATAATTCAATTTTGGTCATTGTTGACAGGTTGACCAAGTTTGCACACTTTTTTCCATCTTATTCAACTTACAGTGCGGAGAAGTTAGCATTTATCTATCTTTACTAGGTGGTTAAATATCATGGCATCCAATTTTCGATTATCTCTGATTATGGTACCCACTTTAATTTTCAATTATGAAGAGTTCAGAGTGGTATATGTATTACGGTTTATTTTAGCACAAAGTTTCAAACCCAGGCGGATGGTCAGTTTGAGAGGACTATTCAGGTCTTGAACGACATGTTGAGAGTTTGTGTTCATTATTTTGAGGTTCTAGAGATTAGTATTTCACATTGTCCTATTTTAATTATTACATCATCTAGCATTCTTGTATTCGAACAACTTTATTTCAGAATTTGTATGGTGGGAATTATCATTCTCCTGTCCGTTGGTTTGATGGATTTGATGCCAAATTGTAGAGTAATGACCTAGTGTGGTTTGATTGATTTAGGATAGACTTCAGGCAGTAGGAAGAACAGTTATCCAAACTGTCATCCTTGGTCTTGGATTTTAGTGTGGCTGATAGAGTGTTATTATGTGTATCTCCAATGAGGGGCTTGATTAGGTTTTGTTGTAGGGCCAGACTTATTCCTTTGTTTATTGACCCATTTGAGTATCTTGATTAGATTGGTATTGTGTATGTAAGTTGGATTTGTCTCCGCTGTATTTTCT
>JBDJHY010151901.1:0-12857 GCA_039654485.1 Withania somnifera
TCAGGTAAAAGAGTAAATGACTGAATCAAAATGTAAAGCATAAAATCCCACATAGCATGAAGTAGCAATTAACCAAAAATAACTACTAAGCAGTGATAGGAATAATAACGTAATGAAAATAAACACTGACAAGTCCCCCAGATAGAAGCACAGCGTACATAGAAACACACTCGTCCGTAGGCATCCACATACTACTAGGGGTACATTGAAGAAAACAAATGCAGAAAAATAAATACAATCATATAAAGTAACCAGTCCTGCGTACGCATCTCCTACGGTAGCCGTAGGCCCAGCAGGTAGAACCCGTAGAAGGCTAACCTAAATATTCCCGGTATATCTAACCTCCACGCAATACCCCTCCTCTGCATCAGCCATAGCCCACAGGCAAGGTCCATGGAGGTATGTCACCACGTACGATTTCTAATGTCATAATAACCTCACATCCCAAATCTCAGAACCTCAAGGGTCTCAATAATCTGGCATCTTGTGCTGAATATCAATATTCTCATCAAGCCATCCTGGGCAAGTCAGGGCATACGATGCCTCAATATATACTATATCACAACTATCCTCAAAAAATCGGGTATCATCAAGTTTCTATAACTAGTGGTGCCATAAGTGTCAAAAAGTTATACTCACTGCCGTACGATGAAAGACTCAAGTCCCAGTGGCTGTACTCATTGCCGAACGGAGTCGATATCAAGTCCCAACATTTATTAGTCAAATGATATTTTCTAGTGCCAGGGTGTAAAGCCTGGGCTAAAACAAATCAAAATAGTATTACCGGGTACTTGATACAATACCGAGTCTAAAATAGTTAAATGACATTTACTTATATTATTATTAAATATTCTAATTTATTAACTTATATCATTATTCATCATTATTACTCGAACCAGCCTCTGCGGCTCAATAATCAAGTGGTGACACTAACCCAGCCCCAATGCACTCTCATTGGAGTCATAGGTCCAACCTCTCGTATCATGAATGCACAATATATCAACAAGTACATATATCAACATATGATCATATAATAACAGTTTTCTATGCCCTACACAGGTATCTAGCCAATTTCTAACTCACAGGCACCATATTAATCGGATGTCAAAATATAAATATCAACACGTAAAGGACGTAGTATAGGATCACTATATCCACATAGCTACCCAACCAATGGGTGATATTCAGTGCAATTATTAAAGCTATAAGCACAGAGATAGCCCATAGAGCCTACCTGTCGTCCATCGATAAAGCGCTACAAATCTACAAATCTTACTCTGACTGAAGTTAAACGATATACGAATAATCTGGAACTTAAATTAAAGTATTCTATATGTTAATAAGATTCCAGTAGTATAATATATACTAAATTCCAGACTGGTCCTAAAATGGATTTGCGAAACCCGCTCACCGAAACCAAAAATAAACTTCACTATGGGGTTTGTAATGTCATAGGAACCTGTACTCCAAAATTGAGCACAATTTGAGTGTGGGAAGTACTTTAAAATAGTCCAAACAGATTTGACATACACGGGGTCAAAGATGCAATTTTTATGAATTAAACATTGGAATTTTGATATATTAATGATACTAGACGTAAAATATACTCAGGGAATGAAGAATTACTTGATAATATATGATTTATGGTATGATTTAATCAACTTCATCAATTGAGGTTCATTAATAGAGGAAATTAAGAAATTGAAGAATTAAAAGGAGAAGAACTTACCCAAAACGCTTAGAAATCGAGGAACAACGATGAGGGAATTTCTCTTAGCCTTGGAGTGATGTTTGAAAGTG
Source organism: Withania somnifera (assembly GCA_039654485.1). Lineage (NCBI taxonomy): Eukaryota > Viridiplantae > Streptophyta > Magnoliopsida > Solanales > Solanaceae > Withania > Withania somnifera. The sequence goes on from JBDJHY010151901.1 coordinate 1,801, forward strand.
GTTTTGCACTCTAAAACTGAATAAATTGCAAGGTTTTTGCTGCATTAAAACGTAGGTGCCATGCAAGGTTTTTTTTATAAACTGCCAATGAATTAACTCATTGCGATCACGTGGACTTACTACGCGATCTCGTAGAGTACTAGATAACTGGGCATCGTGATCGCGTAAGGACTCCTCGTGATCGTGTAGAGTAGCTGGCCATTAAATCGTGATCGCGTATGTGATGGTCGTGATTGCGAAGAATAGTTAGATCCTGCACCAGCTGCAGGTTTAACTGCAAAACCAAGAGAAGAAACATGCTCTGAATCACCATTCAAAATGCATTCAGTGTCTGATTTACGTAAATAAACTATGCATGCACACCCGAAATGATATTTCGGTCAAATATTAACCTAGTCAACCCATAGGGTAAAATTCAAAAAGTTCCTAACAACACCTCGAAAATTCAACAAGTCCAGAAATTGAACCAACTCCTCCACTAGCCTAAAATCATCATTCTGGAGCTGCTAGAAGTGTCAAAATCACGATCCGACACTCCAAACACCAAAATACCACCCAAGCTCCATTTTAGGCCTTAAACTTAACTAAAATCTACAATTTGACCTAAATTGCAAATGAAAATTCCAAAACACAAACTTAAGGTCAATCTTGACTTTGTTTGGTATTCCAGAGCTAATGAGACCGTCGAAATTTAATTCTGAGCTCTTAAAATAGGTAATTTGAGATATTTCTCAACCGAGTCGCCAGAGATTCCAACTATTGGCCCCAACAAGTCATAAATGACTTGGGATAACTACCGAAATACTCTAGAATGCAAAATATCGCGTATTTATCATAAATGACCATAAGGTTCATTACAGTTTCATTAATAAAAATAAAATGGTAGGCCCGACATCTTCTAGCATTATAGTTTTCCATCAATTCTTTATCAATGGGCCACCCTTTCTTTGGACCTTATCAATGATAGAACTTAAAGATATGAACTGAGTTCCATTTGATAACTAACTGAGAACAAAAGGAGATAGGTATGGAAAGAATGAAGTAATGAACTAGGATGTTATTGCTAGTAGTAACGACTTGTCATAATCTATTGGTTCATATAGAATCCATGTCCTAGTGTATCAAAAAATATTCTTTTCACCAAGAATATATAATAAGATAGAGTAAGAAAGTCCACCTCAAAACCAAGGGGTAATAACTAACAACTGAGTCTTTTATAAACCATAAAAGATATTTACCCATTATACGGCTCACCGACTTCACTTACCTCTATTGGAGGCTCGCTCCGGGTAGGTTAAGACCACATACAATACATGGTCTTTACGAAGGAAGGGGTTGGTTTAGGAGAGTTTTGAATATGATTATTTATTGTATTTGGTTGATGAGATATGTGAGTCTATTTTTCCACATCCCCTCTATCAAAATAATAAAAAAAGAACGAAGTCTTCATATTCCCTTGATCTCTTACATCTGTACCTGGCATATTGTCACCTATATTAAAGAAAGGTTCGGAGCCCTATAGAGAATGAAGAGAGGCCAATGATATTTCTCTAATACTGATTTTCAAGGCCCCACGTCGACTAAGTAAGGCCCCATTAATCCTGATAAAGATATGGATAAAGAGTAAGGATTGAAGCCCCTATAGCTCTTGCAAGCACTGGATAGAGGTTGGATCTGTAAATGTATAGAGCAAAGTGTAGTGTGGTGTAGTAATAGACACTTCTAGGCCCCTTCCCTTCTACTGGATCACTATAGTATTCCAGGTAATATGGACCCTCTACCATCTATTAAAGTAGAGATATTTCAAAGGTGGGGGGAGGGGGGAAGCTAAGCGCAGTTCTTTGAATTAGAGGTTGAACAAAATCGATTATTCTTTAGATATCAAAATGAAAATTATATAGGATATATAAATGGATCTATCTCTCTATTCATATATATTAATAAACAAAATGGATTTATATAGTGTTGTAGCATAGAAAGAATCCTCAAATCCTTGATTTGGATAGGAAAGACTGGACTATTTTAGGCCCAGAATGCGAAGAGAATGAGCTCAGCTACTTTTCCTCCACACTTCTTTCTCTTCGTTCCCATTATGCATGTGCTTCACACGCTATTGACACTTTTCTCTCCTCTTACTCCTTATTGGAAAGTTCGGATAGACTTCTATGCTCTTTTCCATCTATAATCGAAAGGGATAATATCACATCGAGATGTTGATTCATTTTTTGCCCCTAATGAGATGGGGAATTTTATACTCCCTATTTAGACTTTTAGGCCCTTCATCTTTCTAAATCGAGACCCATCCTGACTCACATCATCCAACAACCGGTATTGAGTAATTGGGAGTTCTATTACACCTAAGGTCAACTTTAATTCACTTAATAAAGGTTTATCTCGTTTAGTCATTGTAGACTTGTACAAGGATATTCAGTAAACGATTGATATGTCAGACTGGATCCTATCTTTTATACCATGAATTTGTATCCATGTCGTAACTAATTTAGGTCATCATTCTTTCCAAACGCCATATAAAAATCCTTAAAGACTTAATGAGAAGGAGAGAAACAGTTATCTATGTAACTGCTATCTTTGTTGGTTGTTGTTCTGGTCGAGCACTCTCTTTTCTTTGGAGCATCATGAGTCATAAATGCCTCATAAGGACTTGGGAGAGTTTCATTGGATTGAGGGTTCATCCTCATGATTCCCTTCTATAACTCATAAAACTAACTTCGCGGGTCATAGGATGGCTCGTGAAACACTGGTCCTGCAACATTTATCTGGTTTTTATGATTTAATTCTCAGTACTAGCTTGGGGACTATATGGGGTGTTACATAGGATATTCTGAACTGTTGGCCTTCTTTCTACAAAGACACTCTGATTTCTGATACAATTATTAATAGAATATAAGCTAGTATATCATATAGCATCTTAGATGCTATCTTGTATATACTTCTACAATAGAGATTGGTGTTTGATCCTTTACATGATCAACATGTACAGTCTAAAGGAATTAGGGTGATCATTGAATCATCGACTCATTTAAAAAGTTTCGCTGTCCTAAATAAGTTTACAACTATCACCACATCTTGCCTATAATATCCCATGAGTTATTATAGAATTGAATCCTATATCCATCAGGTCTTAGTGAATTATATTTCTCATGATCCAAATTGCCTTTTTTATATCACTCTTTTGGTAATCCCTAGTCAACATTTGTCTTTGCTTTATACTCACTATTTTGTCCTGTCTAAATAGAGAACTCTATGTTATTTGTTTCTCAATTGCTTTAGTTTTCAAAAGCTCCTCATAAGATTCTGTGAAGGCTTTTATGATGCCCTCTAAATCTGTATGTTTGTTTTTATTCGTTTCTGTAATGGAAAAGATTTTATTATTATTTCTCTTTGATTTTTTAGATCTATGGAAGCATATGGTGTTATGATCTCCTTCTTTTAGCCATTTCACTGTACATTTCTGTCTTAACAATTGGTCCCTCACTATCTTTAGCTTCCTACATTCTTATGCCAATTTTACTTCCACATCAAATAAAGAGGAATTCCTTGGATCCTTTTGAATTACTATTTGACATTGCTTAAGCTTCTCCATAGTTGTATCTACCTACGTCTCTTTTTAGAGAATCTCTGTTTATTCAATCCTTTGAAGACCCTTTTCAATTAGTTTAATTTCTCTATTAGCTGATATATTTTCCTTCTTGGTATAATACAGACCCAACTTGTTGGCATTGTTTCTTTAAAATTAGTCTTTAGACTCCATATGTTGAAATACTTGAATTTCTACCTACCTGGAACTCTTGTATTATACCAGTGTATTAGTGTTGGGAAATGATCAAAGAGTCCTTTATTCATAAAGTTTACCTCTGCTACTAGCATTATTACTTACCAGTTACTGTTAACCAGAACTCAATATATTCAACTTAGCTCCCTATTATCTCCTCTTTGTTTATTACTCAACGTGTAAAAGGAGACTAAATATTTTAGCTCCTTTAGCCCATTTGTAGGAACACAGTTCAAAAAATCCTTATTTCAGTGATAGTGACTGGACTTCCCATTCTTTCATCACTTCTTAAGACACAGTTAAATTCCCCATTACAGCCCATGCATCCTGCATTTGTACCCATATACTACTTTATCATTCCACAATCTTCCCCTTGGTGATTAAACCCGTAAATTATAGTTACTTAAAACTTTATCTCATTTCTCTTACATTGCACTTTTCTATGTATCATCTGTTCTGTGATTATAGCAACATTCACATCAAAATGTAATGGTTTCCAAACTAGTCAGATCCTACCATTAGGATACAAAACTAAAATTTGTTGTAAATGACCCACCATTACAAAGGTTTGAGGCTGCATTAAGAGTATCTTCACCTTTGTCTCTTAGGACTCTAAATAGTCTTACATTAGAACTTTTAAATATGTATTTCCTCTTGTATCTCCATACTAAACAGATCGTTTCTATTCCAAAAGCTGATACTAAAACTTAGGGTGGGGTTTCCCCCTCTCTTCTTATACTGGGTCAATACTACTATTCCATTAGTTTTTTTTAAGGCTTGGCGATGGAAATCTCATAACGGAAGCAAAATGCGATAAAATAAAGATAGAGACATAATCTAAAGTAACCAACAGGCAAACCAACACTAAAAAGTGTGACTTCCTATAAAATTCCAAGAAAACACACAATCTATATGATTAACACAAAAGGAAAAAAGGATTAAGAACAATGATTATATTTAATCAATACCCTTAAACACAAAACCCTTAAGCACTAACCCTATCAAGAGGACCCCAAGGGGATGATTCCTTAGAAACAACACCTATCAAACATCATGCCAACAAAGGCTTGTGCCAAGAACACTCATTCTCACACTTGAGAAGAAAAATATCAAATATCATCAAAAGTCTCCTAGATGAAATAAAAGAACACCTATTTATAGAAGTCTAATAAAATAAAACTAGTTTATTACAAAAATGCTCTTAATGAGACAAGGGCCTTATTTGGCTTCACTTTAAATCATGAATCTTGGAATTCATGATTTCTTCTATCCATTCCACTCTTTGCGTCCAAGCTATTATTCAAATATGAAATTTCTTCACTTTTATCGCAAATTGTTCCTCCCAAGATCTTTTTGGATTCTTTATTGCCACCGTGGCTTTGGTCCTTTTGGCCAGTCCTTAAAACATAGAGCTACACCCATCCACTATTATATCATCCTCCCCTTCTTGAAAAGGACTCATCCTCAAACCTGGACCTAGAAAAAAGATAGGGGAGACAAAGAAAAACTTCCTCATAATATAAGGGTTAGCATCAGCAAAAACAAACCCATCACTATGCCAAGGTTGCACACTCTTAAAATATAATCAAATATGTAGTAATCTCAAGGGGTATGTAGCCCCACAAAACAAGTACTTAGTTACCAAAAGAACCAACACCGGGGCCAAATAGATATACATAACACAAGAGGAAATCAAATAAACATTCACTTACCCTGTTGTCACTATTATCTACATACAATATATTCTCATGAGATTGAGTGTCATCATATGCAAATATATAGTAAAGAAAGGTGTTTTATAAAACAACTTCATCCTTGGTGTCCCCGAATATATGACAACAATTCACTACAATAGTGTCACACAAGTCATCAAGAAGAGGGTCACATAAAGAAGAAGACACAAATAAAGAGCAAGCACTTTTTTTCTCTCTCAACAATTTCCTTATCCCTATGTGTACTTTCATCTTCACAGAAGAGGTTTCCTAATTTTGGAGGAACATCCTCAAACCATAGTGGGTTATCATAAATAATGTATCCCTCAAGAGCAATACTATCATCTAAGTTCACACCACTAGGTAACTCATTAGGAGTGATATCTTCATGTTCAAACAAGATATTGTACTTAAAGAGAGAATAATCAATCAAAAAGGGTGATTTCTCACATGAAAGTTTACTCTGAAAAAGACAAATATATTTTTTTTGACACATTCTCAAGCACTTGATCTCTATGAGCAAAAAAAATAATACCTCAACACAAGATATGCTCAAAGAGTCATTGTTATTCAGTTGGTCATCACAAGACAGTGTGTTATCATTCAAATAATGAGTTGTTACACTAGGTGGACTCAAGTCGACCTTGAAAGAAGGGTCAACAAGGTTATTTATAGGATCAACTAGTTTATCCACTCTTTTAAATTGCACATTATCAATACACAGTAAAGAATCATTAAGCTCATATAAAGACAAGCTATCATCAACACTTAGCCCATTTGAAATGTTAAAAGAACTAAGGTTAGCTTTTGTACCTTGAAGCTACAAGAAGTTTTTTCTTTACCTTGATGTTGGTGAGGAAGTTCGTTTCGGTTCTCCTCTGGAAGTTTTTTCCTCATGAACCTATGAAGGAAAATAAGGAATACTAGGCAAATGCTAGTAGCTATGTTAGTTGGTAAAATTGACACTTCTTTCCTTTTCTCCTCTATGTCTTCTTTCTTTTGTGCTTCTCGAAACTCTCTCATCTTTCTATAATCTTCACTCACTTGGAATGGTGTCAATGGTTCAAGAAAAAAAAACTTGCCACCTCCAACTATGCACAAGTAATTATTGTACCCCTCATGATAGTTTACATCCCATTTAAATTCCCACGAAATGCCAAGAAACATATGACATTTTATTATGGGCATAATATCACAAAGGACTTCATTTTCTCTACTTGCCAATGCTGAACTTGATAGCTACTTGCTCGGTTACCTTTATGTCTACCCCTTCATGGTACAGGTGAATTTTGTAGGATTTAGGATGCCTTTATATTGGTAAATTAAACCAATCAACCAATGCACCACCAAATACGTTGACATTAATCCCCACATCAATAACCAAGGAAAATAGTCTTTCCATCATCTTCAACCTTGCATGGACTAGGATCGGGCTTTGATTATGTTCCTCTTTGATTAGGAGTCCCATGATGTATGAAAGGATCACATTAAACTCCAAATATTCTCCACCTCCATAGACATTGTACCTATAAATAAAAACACAAAATAAAACAAACAAACAATTGGTTAAACAAAAATAACCTCAAAAGTCACTTGGTTACACATCTTTGCTTGATCCTCACATTTGGCATGACCAATGTTGATACTTACTTGCCTTGGTGTGTCACAAGGGTTGAATCTCTACCCGAGGTCCAAGTGATTCCTGTCGACATGAACAATGGACAAAACACTTAAGAAAATGACTAGAAACAAAAAAGAACTATGAAACTAAAAGAGAAAATCCTGAAAGAAAAGCTACGTATGAAAGAAGTGCAATTCAAAAATTAAACTAGTTACTATTTAGTATGGACAAATACTAAGCAATTTCTAGTTGAGAAGAGATGAGGAAAGGACTAGGAAACTTGGAACTCTAGGGTTGAAATTTTAAACAACAAAACTTGATATTGTAGTTGGGTTTGGGGATGGGCGGCTCCCCCACTTGAGGATGGCTCGTCCAAAATAAATGGGCTTGAGCCTTCTAAAGCTTTCCTTTCTGCCCAGTTTCGAAAGGCTTGAGTTATGAAGTTGTGGTGGATCATATGGACTTGGAAGACTCGTCCAATGGCTTTAGAGTTGGTCCATCCAAAGAGAAGGAAACTGCCTTGTTTTAGGAATGGGTGGACGGCTCGTCCAAGTCCTCTCTTGATTTGTCATCCAAATCAAATGTTGCTTACTAACTTGATTGTTGTAGACGGCTTAGAGCCTTGATGGACAGTTCTCCCAAGAAAATACCAAAAATTAAAGAATAAAATTCTATTGGCGGAAGGCTCTGAGTGGTCTGCCAAGATCGGGCGGGCTGTCCAAAGTGCTATTTGTAAGGAAATGGACTGCCTAAAACTATCTTTTCCTTGGTTGATTTTATTGGTACTTCTCAACTTCCTTTGACATTTATACCCTTTTTATAGACCCTTAATTCAAGAAATAACACTTTCACTATTTTGAATCAAAGGCCCCTTTTCTTCATTTTCTTAACAAGAACACACCCAAGAACACCAAGAACAACTTTTGAATTTTAAATTTCCAACACCCTTCAAACGAACTCAAAATCACTTTGAATTTTAAACATGAGCTCCCTTCAAGGTGTAGAACAAAACTCACTTCAAATTATCTCCAAAACATAACCCAAATATATACCCAAATTTCACCTCCTTCAAACTTTGAAGAATACCATTGAAGATGAACTTTAAATTTTGAAACTCCCTCAATTCTCAACCAAATCTTACTAAAATTGATTACCAGACTACTTGATCTATAAGAATAACTTCTCAACCTTCTATAAGCTTCGAATCAAAATATAAACCCATAATTGAAACTCAAAATTCAGATCCAAAGGTGTAGAAGATGAATACCAAAATTTTGAACCTCACTCAATTTAGCTTGGAATTGAATGAAACTTGAGATTTAGCTTCCTCTTGATGAAAGGAACAAACCCAAATAGATATTAATCCTCAATTCCTAACAAATTTCTTCAAAAATCAAAACTCATTTTATGTATTCTTCAAGTTCATGAAGAATATGAAGAACACCCAAATTTGACCCTAAGCATTTTTAACTCCAAATCAGCTTCAAACTTGAGACATGACTTCCAAAAAGGTTAGAAATTAAACCCCAACAATTTTAAGAACCAACAATCAACCCAAAATCAAGACTCACTACAAGCTCTTCAATTCTCTCAAACCCAACATGGTAGAAGGCCTAAATCAACCCGTAATGACTCAAAACTTTGGATTTAGACTCTCTTAATTAGAGGGAACACAAATTTAGTATCAAATCCAACAAACAATACAATAATTTTTTGTAAAGATTTGTGACCTATTTTTTGTGTGATAACAAACCCAAGATTACATTTATTAAAAACAAAATCTAAGCACGATTTTGATACTAGATGCTGTGAATCTCACAACGGAAGAAAAATGCGATAAAATAAAGATAGAGAGATATATAAGATTAGACACAATATAAAGTAAACAATAGGCATCAAACACTAAAAAGTGTGACCTCCTATTAGAATTCCAAAAAACATAAAATCTATATGATTAACACAAAACGAGAAAAGAATTAAGAATAATGATTATATTTAATCAATACCCTTAAACACAAAACTCTTAAGCACTAACCCTATCAAGCGGACCCCAAGGGGATGATCCCCAAGAAACCACCTATCAACCATCATGCCAACAAAGGTTTGTGCCAAACACACTCATTCTCACACTTAAAGAAGAAAGTATCAAATATCATAAAAAGTCTCCTAAATGAAATAAAAGACATCTATTTACAGAAGCCTAATAAAACAAAACTAGATTATTACAAAAATTTCTTAATGAGACGACGACCTTGTTTGGCTTCACTTTAAATCATGAATCTTGGAATTCATGATCTCTTCTCTTCATTCAACTCTTTGTATTCAAGCTATTATCCAACTGTGGAATTGCTTCAGTTTTATTGCAAATTGGTCCTCCCAAGCTTTCTTTGGACTCTTCATTGCCACCTTGGCTTGGGTCAATTTGATTATTCCTTGAAGCATAGAGCTAACCTCATCCAATATCATATCAGATGGTATTCCTTATTGGTTCAACAAAGCAATGACTTGCTTGTTTCTCTAATGAGGCATCAATGTTGCTTTCCCACTTTTATTTATCCCTTGTTATGCCCCAAGTTTTATCCTTGCTTTATGTTTTTTTCTCATCTTGTCGGTTTTCTGTAAATTATTTTTCTCTATTACCCATCACCTCATTGCTTCTTTCCATCAATATGCCTTCCTACTACTTCTCTTTTTGATATCTTCTATAGTCCTCAATATCAATGCACAAAATGTTTACGTGTTGCACACAACATTATCTTCTATTCATATTCTACTCTTTGCCTTCTACTCTTCCTAATTCATTTCTAAACATTATCACGGATGGGACTCCTGATTAAGGGAATTTCCACCAGTACTAGGGCAAATGTTAACTATCCTTACATGTGGTTGTTTATTCTGTTAGAGAATATTTCCTCTAGTATTTGACGTTGAGCCCAATTATCCTAATCCAAACTAGTACCTAATCCATTGTCTCCTTATCCATATCAGTTACTCCAATATTTCACAAAATTAGGTTTTCTTTCAAACATTTTCATTCCTTCCTCTGTAACTTTCTCACCGTCTTTTTCCTTGTGAAATATTACTAGAGACTCCTTTATTAACTGTACAATATTATAAATGCCTTTCCCCTTCCATATTCTTCTGAAATACCGTTCCTTAACTATTTGGGGTGAGTTAGATCCCATCACATAAAAAGCCATTGCTATTCTCTAATATGTTATTTCATCTTGCACATCTTCCGTGGTAATATTAATATGTAGCGGTGCTAGCCATTGATATTAAGTCTAAACCCTAAATTGGGATTTGGACTCCAATTACAGCATGAATTCAATAGGGGTTAGGATTGTACCATTGTTAGCTTGAGTTATTTTATCTAATTCCACCATATCTTCCTATGAAGTAGCTTTGTGGTTTTTCTTTTTTCTCTTCTGACTCTGTTGTGCTAGCATTTGATGTCACATTTGACGATTTTATAACTATGAATAAATGAGACTTTTTAAGAAACTTTTTCTAGATTTGATCTTTCCTTATCTGGTGTATAGAAAAAGATGTTTAAGTTAAAGTTCATGACGAACTGGTAAGATAAAAGGAAAAATAAAGTCATTTATGATAGGACATTGATCACTCGATGGATCATCACTAAATAGAAGGACCCAGTTGGAATGGCAAATTATACCTGTTAACCGGTACTAGCCGGGTCCATCCGGACCATTTGGTCCTTGGAATGGCCAGTCTCCAAGCCGGGCCGGGCCGGGTTGATTTGGGTTGGGTCAATTCGATCCAAAATGCTTGATACGGACCAGCCCAACCCACGTGAACAGTATCCGAGCCAACCCGTTGTGAATAGTGATTTCGTTTTACAAAAAATAAAATTAAACGCGTTTAATTAATACAAAATATATATTTATATAGTTTAAATTTAAAATTAGTA
>JBDJHY010151920.1:0-12856 GCA_039654485.1 Withania somnifera
GCTGTCCTGAATTATATATTTTGATCTTTCTGTGTGAATTAATTTATTGTTTTATCAGCTGACTTCAAAGTCTATATTTTATGTGGGGTCTATGCATAATTAATTTACCATTGGAAATTATGTTCTAGTGGCATTTAATTTTGGCCTTTAATTTGTTGCATTTGTAAAGTATATCAAGTTGAAGATTTCTTGAAATCATTTTGATTAAGATTTTCATCATGATTTTGGAAAATGTATAAGAACATATCACACAATGCTCGATCTTCATTATATATGAACTCAAGGGCTTGAAATTTGTCGCTTTTGATTCATGAATTCTTTCGGGCTCTTTGTAAGGAATTCTAATATCCCCCCTTTTGATTATGAGAACTCCAATTTGAATTGTTGGGGTAAAATATTTATATCATTATAAATTAAAAGTAAATAAAAATACTAATATTAAATAATTTTAAATATATAAATTTTTAGGATTTCACAACTAATGTGATACAGGAAGTACCAATCATGCTAGACCTATACTTCAAGGTTTAGTCAAGATGTGTTCGAGACACAAGCAACATTGAGGTGCACACATACAAGAATCAAAAGGAGTAATTCCGAGTTTGAAGATAGTTTGGGAGAACAATTGAAGACATAAAAGGCTTAGTTTGATAAGTCCCAAATTTGAGGGGTCAATTTGCCATGTTGAGTCACTTTTGGGGTCAACTGTAATTATTGAAAAGTAGGATAGTATAAATACTAAGTCTTTCAACTTTGACACAAAGTTTTGGAGTTCTTGAAGAATGAAGAATGAAGAATTGAGCAAAACTTTGTGAAGCTTTTGGTAGTATCTAGGGTTAGTAGAATTAGGGTAATTTTCCTAGCTAATCAACTTGTTGATTGTAGGATTACAAATCTAGATTAACAATATATTTTCTTTTATTGTTGATTTAGAACTTCTTGTCATGATCTTCATAGAGGTGCTCATTTATGGATTTAATTGGATTTCTCATTCATTTAATGTCATTCACTTCCCCCTCTATTTACTTGTAGATTCAATTAGGCTATTGTTTCTTCTAATTCTCATCTAATTTCTTCACTTCTCATTTTCAATTCTAAATCTATCTTTACTTTTTAGTATTTTAATTTTGGGTTTTGAGTATCGATTGTGACCCTTAACCCGGATTATTATCATTTGGTATCAGAGCTAGGCTGAATTTTCGTTTCTACGAATTTCAATCCTAAGTCATAAATTTGAAAATCACAAAAAATTTAAAAATAATTAAAGATTCAAAAAAACTGAGATTCAATTGATTTGTGTGTTTTTCTTTGATTTTAATTACTAGGAATTATTCTCCTAGTAATTTGAGTCATAGATCTCAATTCGAGTCAAATCCGACTTGATTTGGTAGTCCACTATTGAAGGACATTGAAGCTTTAAAGATTTGAAAATTAAAGGTTGTCGATGGATCTGAAGTGATAAAAGTTACTTGCAAGTGATTTCTGTATTACAGGAAACCTCAATCTCAAGTTTTGTGAGAATCAGAGAAGATTTAGGTGAGTTACAATTTTTGAGTTTTGCTTGTTCATCACCTTAATAGTTTTTAGATTTTGATCTTCAAATTGAGGGTTGATTTGTTAAATTCAAGGCTGTAAAAGTATTGAAAATTGTTTTTCATAGCAAGAGGAGTTTGGGGTTCAATTTTTGTGAGATTTGGTTGAGGTTCAAAAGTTGGGTGTTTATCTTTTGCTCATGCATAGATCCAATTTGTGCTTTGATTGTGGTTTGTTGGGTTGATTTCGAGATTTCTAAGTTATGGGTAATTGTTTCTCATAACTCAAGGAGTTTGAGAATCAAATTTGGTAAGATTCAAATTTTGGAGTTAATCTTCAATGGTGTTCTTCAAGGTCTGAAGTGGATTTGAATTGGGTCTTCGATTCATTGAAAATTTGTGCCTCAAAATTATTGGAGTTTGCTACCCATATCGAGAGGTTTTCGTGGTTGAAATTTTGGGCATCACGGAGTTCATTCGAGTGGAGTTGGAATTCTAAAATTGTTCAAGTATTCTTGGTGTTCTTCAAGGTGTTCATATGAAGAAGATGAAATTCAAGTACATTGGATCCAATTCCCTCAAGTGTATGTTATAAAAAGGTGTTTGGATCTTGAAAATTAGTTTAGTCAAGGGGCAAAAAGGTCTAAGGAAGTGCTAAATTATTAAGGGGATCAAGGCTTGAAGAAGCTATTTGGGACAACCCACTTCTTGTTGGATGACTAATCCAAGGACACTTGGGCGAGCTGTCCTCACCTGGACGAGCCTCCCATCCACCAATCCTCTAAGACATCCAAAAAAGAGACACTAATTAATCTATATTGCTAAGGGCGGAAGCCACTTAAACGGCGATTTGCTCTCACTTAAACACTCAAGCCGCCCACACTTCAAAACTGCTAGGTAGATTGCATTACTTTGGAAGATAACTCATGAACATCCTTGGACGAGACGCCCTCAACCTACGGTCAATCCATCCAACTTTGGACAAATTAGTTACCTAAGGACGATTCCAACCCCAACTCAAAGGACTAGCTTCCCTCAAGTGGGAGAGCTGCCCTCAAGGCACCAAGATTCAAATTTTTTCAAAGTGTAAGAAATCAATTCCAACCTCAGATTTTAGTTCCTCATATCTTTTGCATCACTTCTCATCTAGTTATTAATTAGCATGGTTTCATCTAGTTATTTTGAGTTTGTTTTATTTTGTGCTCTTTTAGTTTTGACTTTTCTTGTTTTGCATCATCGTAGAACTTTCTTTTTTATATTCCGATTTTCTTTTGTTATCTTTTGTTTGAGTTGACAAAAATCTATTCCTCCACAAAGTATGGTCAAGTTAGTTCTATATCAATTTTGGAAGAACACTTTTGTATGTTGAGTGATTTCAAATATGAGAGGCATGAGACTTTTACTACTAACTTATTTGTTGAGTTTCGCAAGTACAGAGGAGATATAAGGTGAAAATGTCATCTATGTGTTTGGGATATGATTGTGATGACATTAGTGAGTATGCTTGTAGAAATGACGACTATAAGTATGGATACGAAACTCATGGATACGAAGAGGAGTTCTATGAGGGCCATGATGGTTTTTGTGGATATAATGATGAGTTTCAACAATATGGATATGATTCCTATTATGATGATGCGGAAAGTTCGAGTTATAATGGTGCCTTCCTAGAAAGGGAGTCTACAAGGAAAGGAAGTTGTGAGGTTGAGTTCGTCTTGTGCAACTCCCTATCTAATTCGAAGGAATAAAAGAGTAAGTTGAGCACTAATTCTAAAGTATCACGAGGACCAAGGAAGAAGTGTAACACTTATATTTTAGTGTGCTACAACCAATCCCTTATATCCTAGTTCTAATATCTATTGCTCACTATATGGTGATGATTGCTGGGGTAGGATGGGAGGATCAATGGAGTATACAAGTAAGGTGGATCCATGGTATCAAGACAAGAAAGTCTCAATACGACCAATGTGTAGGATCAGTGTGGTTGTATGTGGTTGTTCGGGGTTTGTACTTGAGTTTGGTGATCATGCTATTAAAAACAATATTACACCTCATTTAGTCGAATGGTTAGGACTACCTTGGGTGATGAAATAAGACCCATATCTGGTTTAAGGTGGGTATTAGGTAAATAGGAGCATGAAAGTGTTCTTTTCACATGACAATTATCAAAAGATGTTTGGTGTGATATACTTCTATTACAAGGTTTCCAAATACTTTTGGGGAGGGGGGGATCCATGGTTCGAAAGTCATAAAATCCCATGTATACAATCTTGATACAATTTTGCTTGGGATTGCGAGGGAAATAACTTATTCCCACCAAGTTCTCAACAAGAAGTAAGGACAAGTGAAGCACTTTTATTTGAGGATCCGACCAATTCATGTAAGGAAGGCTTGAATGAGAGTACAAAAAGTTTGAGGGTGAATCTTGGCAAGCTCTTCCAACTGATAGAACAACTTAATGCCAAAGGATCTCATAGATCGAGGAAGGCTTTTGGTGAAGGTGAAATAAAAAAGTCTTCCATTAAAGCGAAACAAGATGCAACATGTGTGGTTGGCACTAAGGAGTTGAACATAGAAGATGAATCCTCCACTCCTTGTGCAACCAAATGGAGGCTTGATGTGAAGGGATCTTCTAGCACTTCACTGGGAGTCCTTGGAACATGTACCAACTCCAATAAAAATGATAAACCAAAGATTGAGAGGAGTAAGGGAGTGTTATGTGACAATTCTAAATTGAAAAATGAGAGGTTGTGTGGAATGATGTGAGTGGGTTGTGACAACCTGTCACTAACTTTTTCGTATCTTGTAGTTTTTGTTTCTTGTGCAGGGATGCTTGGAAGCAAGCATAACGAGGAGCCTCAACATGCTAAAATCCATGAGGTTCGTGGAAAATTTTCAAGGGAGCAAGAATGCTCCAATGGTTACCACCAAGGCAAGGACAATTCTTCTTGTAAGCTAAAAGGTAACAAAGTTAATCCTCACACTTGTGAGGCTAGAAGCCAAGTGATGTAGGAGATAACTTATATGTGAGTGGTCCTAGTAAGCCTTTGCCTTGTGATGGACATAGTAGTCTCTTGTTGCATGACATTGTCAGTGTTGTGAGTATCCAATCACTAGTTGATTCTATAGATAACCGGATTGACTCTCCTAGTGAGATCAATTTGTGTCCACTTAGTGTTAGTTCTCATGGATTAGGAAGAAGTGCACTACCATGTTTAAGGCATGAACCTTTGGGGGAAATTGTATTAATTCTCTTGAGTATTTGAGGAACCCAAATGGTGATTGTATTGATGTTAAATGCTCTTAATTGGGACCTATTTTATGACACCTCATGTGATTGCATGAGTGGTAATTCATTTGATATTCGTGGTGGTTTTGGTCAAAATAGGAGTCCTTATCTTGAAAATGATTTCTCCATGCTAGTTGGTTCTAAGTTTGACAATAATGTGTTTAAATCTCTTGAGCTTAAAATGTTACTGGCTAGCATGCTTTGTTGGGATGGTCACCTTTTTTGTGACAATGACCCACTAAGTGAGGATTTAGTTCATATGCTTAATGAGCATTTCTTGAGTAATGGAGTTACCATAGTTGGCCAAGTAAATAGTTATGTGGTTTGTTTGCATAGTGATCATGATTCCTTAAATTATATTCCATTTCTTGTTCTCCTCGAAGAACTAACGAGATGGAGTGTATCTTCAAGGATAATATCTGGTTTGATGATGAAATGACTATTGAAGAAGTACCTAGTGGGGTGACTTTTGATGTTGAACATATAACTTCCTTTGGAGGTTATAACTTGTTTAACTACCACTATGGAGTGATGAAACACTTGCCAATAATGGAAACCTTTCCTTGGGAGATGGTAGTACATTAAGTGGAAAGATTAGTATTCAAGAGGAAGATGATACATGCTTCAATTGCTTCTTCATCATTGTTTGTTTCCATTCTTGATTCATATCTTGATGTGCTTGAACCGCCAAGTACCTTTCCATATAAGAACATATTATATAAAGTCATTTTAAGAGACACCTTCCTATACTATCTATTTGCATATGATGAACTTGTGTTTGTGTGAGGAGTATGTCATATGTAGTAGGGGTGCCGATTGGGCAAATAAAGTAATTCTTGACTAATGTTTAGTAGATCTTGGTCAAGACGCCAAGCAAGACTTGAATTGGGTAAGTCTATGGTACCTTTTAGGTATCAATCCTATAAGTGATACTCATTTCCACCTTCAATAGGATAGGCAAATTAGAGTATGTGACCGGACTCCATGTGGAAGCCCACTTCTTTGGGAGAATTGCTGGGGCAAGAGAGGTGGTACTTTTTCATAAGGTAACTTGTTTGCTTTAAGTATCTCAATTTGTGAGGGTTTTCTTATTTTGGGTCTTTAGCTTTAATTGCAAACTTACAAGTGAGGTGAATTGAAGAGGACTAGTTCTCTTAACACCTTTTATATTACTTCTTTACTTACGATGGCACCCATGTAGGTATGGGGTTGGTCTTTTATTGAGGTAGGGGTATCATGTGGGTGATCAATTGCTTTTGTTTTCAAACCACATGTGACCACAATCACCTCAGCTACCACATCCCCCAAAATGACGGCGTTTATTGTAGCCACCCCTACCTCTAGATGATGGGGCTCTGTAACCCTGATCATACCATTATTGACTCAACCTTAGAAAATTATCCTAATATGAGTAGCCTCACCACATCCGTAACAAGTCCTGGGGTACGAAGAACACTGAAGATAACCCCTAAAATCAGAAAATGGTTGGCTGGTCTTTGATGGGCCCCCAGTTGAAACCTGTAAAGATGACTGAATCGGCTGAGATGAATAGTAGACTGGACTTTATCCTCTAGAGTAAGAACTACTGAAACTACCGCCTCTACTAGACCTCTTATACTCAGTAACCTTTGCGTAAATGGTCTACAACACCACCTCACACTAAGTAACATGGTCTACTACTTCTTGAAAGGATTTCCCAGAGCTATCCATCTTCTAGTATAGAATATATAGTCACCACACATCCCCTTAATAAAATGGCAGATTCTCTCCTCATCATCAAATAACATAGGGGTGGAATATATGTCTAGATTATGGAATTTGGCCTCATATGTTGCCACTGACAATTTACCTTAATCAATGTTTTGGAACTCATCCCTCAACTTTTCCCTTAGATGGAGAGGGACGTACTTATCCAGAAAGAAGGTAGAAAAAGTAACCAAGTCATAGGTGGTGACTTCGCAGGCCTACACTCCTCCTGAGATCGCCACTTTATTTTTACATCACCTCAAAACTAGAAGGTAACAAACTTCAATATGAACCTCTCCACGATCTCAAGATTATGCAACATCTCATGGTAGTAAACTAAAAAGTCGTAGGCATCCTTTGACTCAAGATCCTTAAGCACTAAAGTTTTTAACTTCAGGAACTTCACAAACATCTTATGCTGGTCGCTGGTCATAATAGACCCTATAGTCAATCGAGGAAACATGCCTATTTTCGAGGATGCACCAATAATAGAAGCCACAACATCTGCATGTTATACTCATTGAATTTGAGATGCTGGCACTAGAGGCGCTTGTCCCTGATTGGATAACTCGCTGAGGTAAGTGAGAACCTGGTGGATCATCTTTCGAGTAGGATGGGGTGCTACGACCTTCTTATACATCTACCCGTACTCTACCTTAGCATTCTCTCTACCCTCCCCATCGGCTAGTAGAGGGGTCGCTACTCTTTCCCTGGCTAGACTAGTAGCCTGACCTCTTCTCCTGGCAGGTTTTCTTCCACGGCCTTTCGTTGCTGCTCCTTATTGATCTACAACTCTAATGGCTGGCTGAGGGACATTATCTCTTGCTGGTACTGGTGCCGTTGCAAATATTGCTCCATTTCATACCATCTTCAAAATAGAGTGAAAAAGGTTCGATACCAATTTGTATCACCTAGTTACCAATTGGATTCAATTAATAGCACAAAAGAAAGAAGGAAGAGACTATTCCTGAAGTCTTAAAGCCTCTCAAAGAAAAGTAAAGGTGACCCCATACCATTCCGCAAGACTCAACTAAACCTGTATTTGGTGATGAAATCACCGAACCGAAGGTTCTGATATCAAGTTTGTCACGACCCAAAATTGGCCATGAGTGGAACCCATACTTAATCCTTCAGGTGGGCAAACTAGCGAACCCAAACCATAACTTATTTTAACTATTCCACTTATACAATACTATAATAATGCAGAAACTCAAACCTAACATAAAACAAGAAATAGAAATTCACTAGGGTCTATTACATCTTATTCTCAAAACCTGAAAGTCATCACATCAAGGACATCTAATCTCAAAATATCAAGTCTGAAATTACCCAAAACACTAAAATAGATAAATAAGATAGTTTGTGTCCGAAAACTAAAGACATCATGCCATGAATGAAAGCATCTAGAAGGCATAGCTCACCATTTAATCTGAAATGCTGAAAAGTGGCTAGAGATGAGGGCGAGACGAAGCCGCTGGTACACTTTTTGCACTCCGTAAAAGAAAAATAAAGAAAATTATAAGTAGAGGTTAGTACAGGACAATATGTACTGAGTAGGTATCATCTGTCAACTCAAAATAGAAACTAATATGCATAAAGTAATAACAGGAAATCAACTATAGCACTTAGCAGGTGGCAAGCAACAAGTAATAGATATAAGTGACAACAACAATGAAACAAGTACATAATTATTCAACAATATCAACAACATACATAAGTGCTCAGGCCTCCACACCAATCTCTTTTGGGAATGAGTTATTTGAAAGTTAAGTATATTGAGCCATTTTAAATAGTTTTCCTTTAACATTTTCATGCTAGAACTTGACACGTGATCCAATAATATTTTTCTGGCTCGTGGTACCCGATCCAAATATATTATACCGGCTCGTGGAATTCGATCTAAATATATTATGCCGGCTCATGGCACCCAATCTAATATATTGTTAATTCATCATTGTATCCAAATATATTATGCCGGCTCATGGCACCCTATCCAATATATTGTTAATTCGTCATTCTTTATCATCACTTTTCACATAATTAATAATATTTTATCAAGCCTTCTTTATTCAAGACATTACTTATAGAACAATCACAACAACATATCAATTATTCAAACCACAGATTGTTATGTCTGTTTTTCTATTTTAAAGCCTTAACTTTTGATATCATTGAATCGGTCAAAATTTTCTATAGACAAACCTGAAATCTAATTCTGACAGTTTTATTAGATCCGAAAAGTGGATTTGGTCTAGACGGACTTTTGGTTAGTTCCTGAAAGCCTTCCTTGCGATTTTATCTCATTCTTGTGTGTTTTAGAATTCAAAAGTTTGACCCTGATTGACTTTTGATGATCAGAGCCTTGAATTGAAAATATAACTGCTCTATCAGCTTTGGAGTTGAGTTTGGGTTAGGTGAGGTGTTTGTTCGGGCCTCGGGTTAGCCATGCTCATTTTGGGTGCTCGGTTGAAATTTATGAAATTTGGACTGAGGATTTACTTTAGTCAATATTTTATCAAAACAATCTCGAATTAAAATTTTGTCTACGACATTGAGTTTGAAATATTGTTTCCATGTAATTTCCATATTTAGTTTGTGTTCATCGATTTCTGAATGTATTTCAAGCATCATTTCAAAAGTTGGGTTTTGGTTGTTTTATTTGGTGCATCAGCTGCTGAAGCACTGTAGCTTGCTCATTGCGATCGCGATACTTGTCCACACAATCGTGATATACAGTCCTGATTTCCTCTTCACGATCACAAGTATCTCCCACACAACCGCATGCCTTTGAAGCCTTTCTCTTCTCAATCGTGACGTGTGTTACATGTGATCGCGATGTTCCTTCTATTTTACTTCACAATTGCAACCCTGGCCCATGTGATCGCGAAGATTCTCTAATAGGTACAAATACCTGTAAAGTCTGACTTTCAACTATTTTATTCAACTCTTCACTTCCAAACACTCAAAATCCTCCATTTTCAACTCATGGATTTTCATAATTAAGCTTGAAAAATATCGGGAAACATTTCTAATCATTTTTTCATCATTGATTGGTAAGTTTTCACTCAAATTTTATTGAAATTCTTCCATTAATTCTCAATTTTTCCAAGTTCTTTCTTCACTATATTTTAATCATTTTAGCTTATTCCTTATTCATCTTAGCTCCAAATTTCGGGTATGAGTTTCTTACAACGTAAAAAATATTTTGGTACCCTTTCTTTGGAGTTTTGGGTTCATGGGCAGGTAGGTTCGTATTGACTCAAACTTTGACTCTATCATTAATTATAACTATATGGGTATCATTTGACCCATATTAATGCGTAGATTATTATTTTTCTAGTTTCGTGATTGTTCGGGTTCGTTGGTGCACTTTTAGAGTTGTTGGAGCTGTACTGTTACTTTATTTCGATATTTACTAGCTTTTCTTCAGACGACAAGTAGGTTATGGCTTACTGATCTTAGTCACTACTTATATTTGAAACAATAGTACTAATTATCATCCTTGGGTTGGAAATTTTAGGTTGTTACCCTTCATTCTGTCTGTTTCTTTAGTCTGATTCTTATCTTTTGTTTCATTATTGTATTTCAGTTATAGTTTATCTTGTGATCCTGAGTGGTTTTTATTGACTCTGAAACATAGATGGTGGGATTATTGAAAAATGTTTATAAGTCCTGAACTTGGATGACTTATTGTAATGTGTTATAGTGATTTCGAGCCTATGCAGGGCTGGTAGGACCATCTGTGATCTATTTATTGTGATTATGCACGTCATCATCATGAAACATGAATTTTTATGCATTTGTTTCTATAATTTTATGGTCGAGGGTCCAGTATCATTGATATTGAAATCTTGCATGACCTTTAGGGTCTGTTTTCCAGATATTTATGACTAGTACTACTATGAAATTTTGATAATGAAAGTTGATCACATTGATTTTGATATTATTGGCTAATACTGATATAAATTGGTCTATAAAAAGGATTGTTTCAAGGTTTTCTTAATTTTTTTAGACCCGATTATCGATTAGGCACCCGATACTCCTATTTTCTAACTTGTTTTAGTCCAAGCCTTAAAACCTGGCATCGAACACTACGACCTTGCTAGCACTTATAAATTTAGCCCGATGTCGGATGCTGAGTATTATCTATTATCTAATTTTAGTTCCAGATGTAATTGAGCACAATATTGAGTTTTGACTAATTTTAGATTCAGTGACGTCTGGGCACATGCATTGAGACCCGAGATATGGCAGTTATGAGATTATAAGATAGTATGTAGGGAATCCCCCCATGGGCCCTGCAAATTCGAACTATAGCCGATGAAGGGTGACTGTCAATGAATCTCATAGGTTCCACCTTTGAGAGCTATAGAGCCGGTACGGGGGTGCATACAGTATTATTGAGATACTTGGTACCATTGTATCATATTGGTGATACTTTCTGCACTTGTTTTTCTTGGATGTACCTTCTAGTAATATGGGATGCCAGTAGTTCAACTTGACTTTTTTGTACCTTCTAGTAGTATGAGATTCCAGCAGGTTTATTTGTTCCTGATTAATTGCTATCTTTTTTATCCATTATTTATGTTGATTATTTGGTAGTTATTTTACACTGTCCTTGTCTAGTGATTTCTATTTATGTTTTGGTTTCTATTTGATCATCCTTCGTCTTTTATTGAGGTTACCAGTACACTACCCTTATTTATTTTCTACTTTATTATCTGTTGCAAGGACTCGGGTACGTTTTCACCTCTTTATCTGAGTTCTTCTATTATAGATGTTAGCTGACTCATTAATTGGTTGTTTTTGTTGTTCTATGTCTAGTCTCACTATCTATATTTATATTCTTTGACTTTTGTGACTTACTTTCTTCTTTATCTGCGATTTGATACTTTTATTTCTTATATAGGCCCAGTCGACCGATGATGACTACTGGGTACCCGATTACTTTAGCAGTTTGGTACTCATACTACAGTCTGCATCTTCCTGATGTAGATCTGAGTATGAGTGAGTGACGTGATTTCTGAGGTTCGTGTTTCTATTCAGAGTCTAAGGTAAAGCGTGATATTTGACGTTCAAAATCTCACTTTATCTTTTCCTGCTGGACTACTTATTGTTTACCTTGTATTCCAAAAGTTGATATTGTGCTTATATCAGATATTATATTTACTTCTTAGTGGCTCATGCACTAGAGTACCAAGTTTTGAGGATTTCTTTCATTGTATTAGACTTTCGAGTGTTCTTCCGTAATTGTATACTTATCTTCTGCTTTTACTTGTTATTTTCTCTTTAAGTTCTATAGATAGTTCGCCTATGGTGTATCGTAGGTGCCCTCATGACCTGAAAAATTAGGCCGTGATAATTGATATCGGAGCTTTAGATTCGTTAGTATCCTCATTACATGAGACAATGTCAATAGAGTCCCGAAGATCGCGTAAGATGAAATTCGTATCCTATCTTTGGGAGGCCACAGTGAAATATTTAGGAAGTCATTCTATTTTCACTTCCATTTCAAGCGTGCATCCTTGTTGGTCTCTTAAAATGTCATTTGTTCTTATTCACTCTTTCGCAGACGACACATTCATGATCATCGGCAGTAGCAGGAGATAGAAGCTTGACGCACCTCTAGTCAGAGCTTCAGTTGGGAGTCGGGCTAGAGGTTGATCTCGAGGTTGAGGACGTGCCAGTATTACAACCCCTATTAGAGCTGCTACACCTATCAGAGCTTTAGAGGTTCATCCCAAGCCTGTTTCGGTTCAACAACGGCCTAGGATCTAAAGACCAGCTGTCACAACCCGATTTCTCAAACCATTATGACACATACTATCCCATTAGTAGGAGAACCAACTTTGTAGCCCGAAGCTGAAATGGAGGGCTACCATCACAATAGCGAAATACATAAGTATAATAACAAGGTATAAAGAAAAGGAGATATGGAAAATATAGCGGAATATAATAACAGAATCAATAAACTCCCAAAACTTGGTATCAGTGTAAATAAAATAGAAACTCTAATAACAAAATATAAAGCCAAAAGACTAATATATATGTATCTCCGAAAGTACAAGGAGACCAATTCAATCTGAAGAGAAGCAGGAATAGCTTGACGCCAAGCTCACCTTGAATCTCTGAATTAAGTAGCAACAAGAACGAATGACAAACCGTAATCAACGTCAGCCACTAGCACTCAGATCTGCGCCAGGGGAATAAGTGTAGTATAAGTACAAGTAGTGAAGCAACATGTACCCAATATGCTTCGAGGGCCCACTAGGTACATAACAATAATAAA
>JBDJHY010151931.1:0-12856 GCA_039654485.1 Withania somnifera
AGTCTTTGCTTCCATATTATGGTGAATAGTGTAAAAGTGTGTTTTCTTGTTGTATAAATGTTGGGATTTTTCACGTTGATGATTTCCTTACTTGTTTTTAACCTTTGGTAAATGTAACAGTAGAAATTGACATCTTAAGCTAAAAGGTTAATCATGACAACCTGAATTGTGTTAAGTATGAGCATTTTATATGCCTCTAAATTTGACCCTTGAGTCTTACACATGGACCCTATAGTATGATAGTTGATGTTCTTATCCTGTTTCTGTGAGTTCATCTTAACTATATTTGCTTACAACTCTCCTTTGTGTCTATGTATATTAAGTTTGATTGATGTATGTTTCTATAAAGTTAGGGTGAATATTAGAGTAGAATTCTATGTTAAGTGGATTGATCATGTTTTTATTAAACTGTTATGCATCCTATATTCTTGCTCTATATCTTAAATGACTGCATCCTGGTTACCTTAAGTTGAAATGCAATCTTATATGCTAATGTTTCCATGTTGATGAATTAGCTTGATAAATGAAGCTCTTTCTTGCATACTCTTTACCTCAAAATGGCATGTCGGTTATTAATATGTAAAACTATGTAGTTACTAAATGTTATGATGAGCTGTTGTTTTATCTTACCTTATAATGAAACTCTTAATAGTATTAAGACCCCTTAATTAGCATGCTTGAAATCTAATAACTACATATTGTAAGTAAGTTTTGTGATGTGTCTTATTTGTTATCCAATGCATAACATGCCCAATTCTAATTAATATACTTCATGTAACTAATGTGTACATTATTGGTATGAAATTAGGTGCTAAGTGATTGATCCTTCTCAATCCCCAACCTTTTAATACCTCTGCTATATATGTTCGTATATGTCCCTTAAAAATAGTTCAGTATTTTCATGGCCCTCGAGGCCATTTAGTGATTCATGTAATTTTTATGTGTTTAGAGTGTTGTTAAAACTACCCCAAGTCATTTGTTAATTGTTGGGATTGGTAGGTTGGTTCCCTAACAGTTTTATAGATTAATTTCTTTATAATTATAGCTTCTTTAGGACTTACTACTATTCCTAATCATCTTTTCTTTGATTCTAATAAGTCCAAAATATCGGTTATATAAATATTTAATATATGGGTTGTTGAAATCGAACTACATTTCTAACCCAGATGCATTTTAAAACTTTCAGAAAATATGGTAGAAAAAGATCGGCAGTGGACGATTTATCGCCCAAGTGACTGCTAAATCAGGCAATTCCTATAAATCAGCCAAAATGACCAATTTATCGGCATTCAATGGGTCTATATATATTGTCTTGTAATGACTTATTTGGTTATTTTCTTGTTTTTCATCTTTTTTATGTTTATAGTTGTTTGGTAGTTGCCCCAAGTCATTTATGATTTATTGGGATTGGTAGCTCGGTTGCCCGTTATCTCAGTTTTCCTTTTTTGGAGTTTTTATTTTAAAATGGTGAAACTTGTGAGTGAAATACTAGTAAACGTACTTGGAATAAAATCACAAAAGTTTAGTTAACTCCGGAATACCGACTTGTTCTCGGTGGACCCTAAGTTCGTATACAGGGCTTCTCGTTTTGTGTTTGGGTTGTATTTGGAAGCTCAACCCAGTGAAAGCTCATTTTGGTAAATTTGGGGGATTCCTTCAGCTCCAGAATGATGAGTTTGGGCTAGTTGAGTTATTAGTTTGCTTCTCGGGGTGCTTGAGTTCATTCTGGGTTCTTTTGTGGATTTGTTGAAAATTCCTCTTTTGAGTTAGTTTGAACTTGTCTCTTAAAATGCCTCGGTTGGTCATCTCATTGATTCTGTTTAGTTTGTAGTTATTTTCCACCAAAAATGCATTTTTGGTTTCCAAG
Source organism: Withania somnifera (assembly GCA_039654485.1). Taxonomy (NCBI): domain Eukaryota; kingdom Viridiplantae; phylum Streptophyta; class Magnoliopsida; order Solanales; family Solanaceae; genus Withania; species Withania somnifera. The sequence continues at coordinate 1,868 of JBDJHY010151931.1, forward strand.
AATTGGACTCGGGATGCTCGTTTTAACCCTCCCCCCCTCAAAGAGTTTGTATTTTTCTTAGTTTTGCTGAAGGTGTCAGGTCGTCATAGTGACCCTTATGCCTCCTCATTACACCACCCCCACTCCCAAGGTTTTGCCCTAGTGAGGCCACCCCAACGAGACTCATCGCCTTGGTGAGGTCGCCCCTGCGACCAGATAGCCCGAACCAGCGACCACCGTAGTCTATAAAAAGGGGATCATCCTCTTTATTTTTAAACATTTTTTCCTTTAAAATCACCATATCCAGGTCCTAGGAGCTGATTTTTTAGCAGAGGGGAGTGGTAGGGAGTTTCTTGTGATGTAGTGTGAGTTCGTGGAGTAAGTTTTCCTTGGTATTCTCGTTCATTCTATCTCTTTTAGGTTATGGTAAAAGGTTGAGTTTCTTTACTTTAAACCCTATTTTCCCCTTGTTTCCTTATCTCTTTAAGCTTAATTTTGTACCACGAGTCCCCAAGTTGTGGGCTTCACGTCGGTATATTTACTTTTTTTAGGGCTGCGAGGCCAACTAGCCTGTTGTGGGGCCTTTTTTCCTATCTAGTTTCCTAATTTCAATATGGGTCTTATTCTTAAATTCTTAATCCATAGATTTGTAATTTATAACTTTGGATGACTTCGGCTGGATTTGGAGCTTCGGGCTTATGATGCACACATTTTACGGACTTTCTCCAATGCCTAGGTAGGCTAGGTTTATTTGCATGCATTGCAAACTGGAATATTATTTTGTGTTTGTGATATGGACAGTAGTGTGGGTTGGGCGTTAGGTTGATTGTTGTATTTTAGCTGACTTGTGATAACTTTATTAGATTTTGGAGGCACGTGAAAGGGCATACAGGGTAAAGGGTTGAACGCTCGAGTCCTGGACTCACTGTATGGGGGCCACAAACCTTCAAACTATTTGAATTATTGCGCGACAAGTATGGTGAGATAATCTCTTTGTTGGTGGCCTTTGACCAATCTTGGACTCCGATTACTTTTGTTTTTATTATTATTAGCATTGTTGTTTTTATGTCGTAATAGGGCATCTGTATATTATTATTTTGGATGAGTTTGGATGATGGGGAACGTACCCTACATTTGAGTAGAGGCACCGTCCTCGAGGTGTAGACCCTGAGTTTGGCTGATGGGGTACATACCCTAAATTTTATTAGAGGCATGGTCCTCCAAGGAGTGGGCCTTGAGTTTTGCCCTTTTGGGGCTTAGATCCTGCTCTCAAGTGTGAGGCACGATCCTTCGAGTTGCAAAAGCCCCAAGATTGGCACTTATTAAGAGGATGGTGTTGGTACTAGATGATACTATTCTATTTTTCCTTTCTTGCACCCCCGTGTATTACCTTCGTATTGTTTGTGATCAACGGGCTTAATGGGGAGGTCATGATGAGTTTAGTTTTGTTATTTGTCCTTAACAATGGTATGGGACGCCAGGTAGGTTTTGTGTGTTTACTTTCTGTTCCTTACTTAGTTGTGTCCTACCGTTTGCTCCTCTATTCATAATGTAAATATATAGATATATATATCCTTTTGGTTAGTTGGGTCTTGTCTTAGCTGGAGCATAACTACGTTTCCTTACTTCTATTTTGGGTTTTTGAGTACTGGTCACTCCAAATTGTGTTCACCATGTTTTAGTCCAATTAGATCTATGCATACTTTATCGGCATTCTTATCTTTCAGCATATCTATCAGTTTTACCAATTTTCTACTATCGTTGACCTATTTTACTTCCTCGCTAGTATCACTTGCACTTTATTTCATCCATGTTAGCCTATGATGCCTACTAGGTACCTTGTTTGGTACTCATACTGTACTTCTGTACTATTTTCATGGTGTAGATACCGGCAAGGATTATCAGAGATGCTATGATCATTTGGAGTAGATAGAATGGATTGTGGAGATTATGGTGAGCTTTTCCATCCAAACCAATCATGGTTTCCTTTATTTCTTGCCTTCTTTATTCTATCTATAGCAGGCCCTGTGTTGTATTACTTTTGTAGGAGTTGCTTTGTATATTTATCTTTTGGAGATTCTATATAGTAGCTCCATGGGATTTGGGTTGTATATGTATTTTTTGTGCTTCAATTTCTACTTATATCTACTTATACTTTTCTGATATGTTAGATGATCTACGAGTACATAGACCATTGTGAGTATCTCTAGGCTATAGGGTTAGGCTTGTCTACTAAAGGGGTGTAAACACCATTAGGGATTGAATTTTTCGTCTTGACAGATTGGTATCAGAGCCTAGGTTCACCGGTCTCTTTTTCATTGGAACAATTATCTAGTAGAGGCATGTGGATCGGTGTATAGACATCCTCATTCGATGTTCAGGAGGCTACGAGGTACATTACGAAATACTGGCTTCTATTAAATCCTATCATACGTTGTTATCCATACTTTTCTGGAACTTACCTTGGCTTTATTCTTTTATAGATGGTCCATACTAGAGGATCTTTCATGGATCAAGACCTTCCCCAAGCCATTCAGGAAGGGTATTAAGGAGGGATTCTCTGCTGGTCCCTACTTTCCCAGCTATTTCGCAGCCGCAGGAACTCTTGTGCCACCGCCACAGACTGTTCAGCCATCACTTGCTGCGTTTGGGAAGATACTCCAGATGTTAGATAGTGCAGTGGTAGACAGGCCGCATTCATCTACTCAGGGAGCGGTGCAGGGTGCACCATCTCCCCTAGTGTTTGCAGCCCCAGCCCACCGGCTATATCATTTCAGACTACTGCCACAGCTCATGCACCTGCGCTCACTTATACTATACCCACAGTTAAAGTGCAAAAGATGTTAGAACACTTTCTATGGATCGCCTCTGCAAAATTTCTGGGAGTGTAAGGGAAGGACCCTCATGAGTTTGTTACTGTCTGTGAGCTTCTAGATTCACATGGGGTAGACTTCACCTCCTACCTCCTTAAGGGTGCTGCCAATCAGTTGGGGCGAGTGTGTCGAGATCGTAGACCACCAAGGTGAGTTCCACCCACCCAGGGATAGTACAAAGAGGAATTTCTAGTTCAATACATGCCTAGGAGAGTCAGTGAGGCATCGTAGGTGCATTATAAGGGGTTGAGGTAGGGTTTTATGACGGTGTTGGAGTACGAGGCATGGTTCATTGATTTGTACAGGCACCTCAGAGACTTGATATCTACCGAGGAGGAGAGGATCTTCTGCTTTTCTCAAGGACTGAGGCTTGATATGCAGGGTTATGTTGAGTTACTTTTGGTGCTACAAAAGTCCTTCCTAGAAGTTTCTGACAGCACTCGCCATAAGGAGGTTTTGACTTACTAAGCCCAAGGGGGCAGCTAGAAGAGGCAGCTCCATCAGGGCGGGTTTTTAAGATCCAAGTTAAAGGGTCATGATTTTCAATAAGGGTCCCAGTCTAGCAGTTAGTATCAGGCCTCCAGTAGCAGGACGAACAACCAGCCCTTAGCGGCCTAATTTCAGGTTATAGAGGCCTTGCCAATAGATCACGTGATCAGGCTAGGACTGGGGATATTTTCTATGAGTGCAGGGAGCGCGGCCATTATGACATACATTATCCTAGGATCCCTAGAGATTGATCAACTGAGGGGTGTTTTGATTTCGGAGGTTGGGGCCACTTTGCCTAAGATTTCCACTAGCGTAGGGCCACTCAGGCCGCACCATTACCTGTACAACCATTGCAGACAGTTGCATCAGTTAGAGGTGGGCAACCATCCATTTGGGGAGCTAGGGGAGGAGGTCAAGTGGCCAGAGGCAGGGGAAGGGGTTTGGGTGCACAATCTATGGGGACCGCGCCAGTTTTACACCATTCCTAATAGGGCTAAGGTCGAGGCCACTAATGTAGTTTTCATCAATAGGTTGACTATTCATGGGTTTTCTTCATTGACATTATTTGATCTGGGTTCCACAGTATCCAATATATTTGTGTATTTTGCTTCGTATTTGGGTGTTAATAGTAGGCAGCTTCTAGTACCCTTGAGTGTATGTACCCTAGTGGGTGTGGCCCTAGTTGTGGATCAGGTATATAGGTCATTTCTAGTGACTATTCAGGGCCAGGACACAATGGCTGACTTGATTGAGCTGGCTATTGACTATTAAGGGCCCTAGTGGTGGATCAGAATTTTATTTGATTCTGGACATGGACTGGTTGTATTCCTATCTTGCGGTCCTAGATTGTTATGCTAAGACGGTGACCTTATCTATGCCCAATGTGACCTCTATAGTGTAGCATGGTCCCACTAGTTTGGGTCATTTCTTATTATCGGGCCTGTTGACTTGTTGCTCTAGGTTTCTATGCTTATTTGGACCATGTTAGAGACATCAGTATTGAATCCCTTTCCCTTGAGACTATTTCGATTGTTAGCAATTTTTTCAATGTTTTCCCTATTAATTTTCTAGGCCTCCCTCCAAAGAGTGATATAGACTATGCTATCGAGGTAGATCTGGGCACTAGGCTCATTTCTATCCTTTAGTATTGCTTGGACCCAGCTGAGCTTCATGATTTGAGTGTTTAGTTGCAGGATTTTCTTGACAGGGGTTTCATTCATCCTAGTGTATCGTCGTGGGGTTCCCTGGTGTTGTTTGTGATGAAAAAGGATAGGCTCTTTACGGATGTCAGTTGATCATTAGAAGTTGAACAAGGTAACCATTAAAACTAAGTATCCCTTGCCCCGTATCAATGATTTGTTTAATGAGATTTAGGGAGCCACGGTGTTCTCTAAGTTTGAATTGAGGTCTGGCTACCCCCAGTTAAGGATTCAGGCTAAGGATGACCTAAATAAAACTTTTGTGATGAGATACGGGCATTATATGTTTCTGGTGATGTCTTTTGGGTTGACTAATGCCCCTGTAGCCTTCATGGATTTGATTACTTGGGTGTTCTTGCCTTATTTAAAGTCATTTGTGATTGTTTTCATCAAATACATATTGGTTTACTCGCGAAGTCGAGCCGAGCATGAGGAGGAACTGAGAGTTGTGTTGCAGACTTTGAGGACTGAGCGATTGTATGCTATGTTCTCAAAGTGTGAGTTTTGGATAGATTTTATCTCCTTTTTAGGACACGTGCTGTCAGGTGTCAGTGTTAGCGTCGATCCGGCTAAGGTTGCAGCAGTTTGTGATTAGCCTCGATCTAATTTTGTCACTAACATTCGTAGCTTCTTGGGGTTAGATGGGTATTATCGTTGTTTTTTTCAAGGTTTCTCCTCCATTATAGCCCCCTTGACTGGACTGGCATGGAAGGATGTTCCTTTCCAGTGGTCAGCTGAGTGTGAGACCAGCTTTCTGAAGCTGAAGAAGTTTCTGACTACTGCTAGATTCTCATTTTACCAATTGAGGGCCAGCCATTTACAGTGTATTATGATGCTTCAAGTGTCGGTATGGGTTATGTCCTGATACAGTAGGTCCATGTTATAGCATATGCATTGAGGTAGCTGAAGGATCACTAGCATAACTACCCCACCCATGATTTGGAGTTGGCGGTGGTGGTTTTCGAGCTTAAGAGCTGGTGGTACTATTATATGGAGTCCATTTCAAGGTATTCATTATTCACCGTAGCTTGCAGTACATTATGAGTCAAAAGGAGTTTAACTTGAGGCAGCGGAGATGCGAGGTATTCACTAATCAAGACTCTCACGTCTTGAATCTGTACGTGTGTGTATGTTTATTGAGTTTATATCCTGTCTTTAGGCCCTATTCTTTCCAGATGATTAGGAATAGGCCCTCGATAGGAACTTGTAGGATACCCGTGCGTGTTCTCAGAATTCAGTATTAGAATTGCATGCTAGAAAACTATATTATTAGACATAGAGTTTGGGAGTCACGTGGGATCCATTAGGGGTTACTATCATATTGGTTCCACAGAGTGCCAAAATTCATTTAAAAGTACCAGTAGGTGTCTTAAGAGGATTATTGGTTGAGGATAAGTTTGATTAGTTTCAAGCATAGGTCTTTGAACGTTGAGACTATGCAGCATCGTTTGATAGGAGACGAATGGATGTTGGTTCTCTGCAGAGGATTAGTTGACACTCCGTATGATGACAGAGCACTTGATAGTAGGGCATACCCTTGTCCAGTTCATCATAAATTTAGTGGCCCTTGAAAAATCTTGTTGTGCGACCTATGGAGCTGGTAATTGAGAAATTTATTGGGCGATAAGGGCTGGTTGTGATCTATCTCGAGATTTGAGGGATGAATACCCTGGGGGATTTATATGTGGAGAATTCAGGTATGAGCCAATAGATTTCCCCCTTCCTGGGGTTTTTTTTTAATCATAGTAGCCTAAGCAGAGTAGCCAGAGTTTGGGCTTCACCTATTTAGTTGTTCCTTTGAGTTATCGTAATGATTTTGGTGATACCTAATTTTTGAGTGAATGGTATGATAGAAAAATATTTTTGCAGAAACATCAGTTTTAGTTAAGACAGTCTAGTTAGTCGGAACAGATCATTTTTAGTCAGCAAGCAAAGGCCCTGGTACTCAAAGTAGTCAACATATTTTCAGGTTCGTAGGGCTATAGTGGTAAGAAGTGGTCCCATTCGGAGCAGGACTAGCTCGTTATAAGTGTGGTGAGGTAGGCCATTAGGCCAAAAAGTATCAACAGCGCTGGGCCAAGCAGTCAATAGTAATTGTAGCCTCAATGTAGCATTCAGTTGGAGAAGATGGTGGTATTAGTAGCTCTTGTATGCTTGTATGGGGCTTCATCTTTGGCCAGGGAATACCCCAGTGGTGGATGCCTTAGTTAGGATGGCTAGTAGAGTCTTCTATAGGTTCTTCACCTTCCATTAGTGTCCGTGGGGCAGGTTGTTCAGGAGAGATTGCTTATAGGTCTAGATAAAAAGCAGTTTATTTTTATTCACTGCCTAGTTGCCTTATGTTCACTTAGATGTGATTCTAACTTTTTGTTTTACTTTCTCTATCTGTGCTAGCTGGGTGACTTTATCCTTTTTGATATGGCATTGTAGACTGGGTTTAGGCCATTTTTATCCCCTTTGATATCGTAGTGCTCTAGTATGTGGCTTTTTGTGGAAACTAGGTTGTGTTTTTATTAGTGATCTAATCCTGCCTTTTAGCCCATGGTGCTTCCTGTGATTTCTTTTCAGAATGTGGTCATGTGATGCAGTGGATGAGTTCCCTTGTTAGGTAGGCCTTACCATATCCTATATGAGATTTGATCAACCTCATCCTGTCCTATCCTAAGTGATGGATTTTTTTGTAGGGTCCTTTTGTTTCCCAGGTATTAGGAGGGAACTTTTTAGTAGTGGATCCTAGTGAGGGATTTGAATTGTTTGGATAGTTTAACTAGCATATATTGTGTGATAATAGATTAGGCCTTCTGATATAAGGGGCCTTAGTAAGTTTTCCGGCATGGGAAGGTTACCCTACTCTCCCTAGATACATGAGTTTTATATTGACATTATACCTTACCCGTGACATGTATATCTTGGCAGGTTGATAAGGGTATTTAGGCCTTTGTCAATTGAGATCTATCCTACATTAAGGTCAGATAGTTAGTCCCCTGGAATACTTATTATCTTTACAGATCCACGATTTCTTCATTCTTTTGGGAAGATAACCGGTTATCCTATCGTGATCTTGCCCGACTGCGAGCTATCGTGATCTTGCCCGACTGCGAGCTATTTGATAGCTCTAGATTATAGCCCACGTTATCCATGACCTTCTTTGGTTTTCTATAGGGGACTAGAGTGGGAAGCTTTTTTTAATAAGTTACTTTTTTTGTCCATTCTCTTTGATTCTAGACTATTTACAGAGCGTTATCTTTATCTCTTGCCTATGTTGGGGCTTATTGGGTCGGTTGTTATATCCTGAGTTCCCTCAGTCGTGTTTGCTGGTGGTTAGTCTTTGTGCCCAAGGGCATATAGCTTTGCTGGTAGGAGGCAGTGTTTTTTTAATGGTGGATCGAGATTGTGTATCCTAGAGGACTTCATATGCCCAATTATGTTATTTATTTCTAGTCTTAGTCAATTGAGGTGAGGTGCAAGATTGAACACTTAGGAGTGAATACTGGGTTGGTTTTTTACTGTGATTTCTTATGTTTGGACTAGTGGGTGGTGTATATGAGGTTGTGATCTAAATTCATGATTGTGTTCCTTGTGTGAAAGTTTGGATGCTACTACTGAGCTAGTAGCCCATCGTGGGTCACGAATAGTGATTCGATTGATGATGTATATGAGGAGTGAAATACACTAGACTTGTTGGTCAATGTACTAGTACAAGATTCTGCAGCTATCGTGAGCTCATAACAATCTATCTTTCGGGGCATACAACTAGAAAGTTATGAGTTATTGAAGTTTATCCATGTCTCGGTTTGTGATGATCACTAGTTTTGGGCTTTTGGATTTTGGATGACATGATGGCTTGGTTTGTTATACTATGCTTTTATGCTACAGCGATAGCTAAGCTTGCAGTCGTCACTTGATTCTACTATCAGTATGTGGGTAGTATGATAGAGTTCCTTAGGGTGATTGTTTCCTTGTGGTTCAGCCATCTTTCTAGGTCGATTTCCAGTTCATTTCAGGATTTGATAGTATGATTTTGATAATCGGGGTTCATATAGTCACCGTGGTTTTAGTTCAAGGCCAAGAGTAGGGTTGGCCTTGCAGGCGGAGTCAGCCGCCATTTGTGTTAGCTGATATTGTTGAATGCCAACCAGTATAGTTTTCTTTTTTGTGATTATGTTAGTCGATTATCCCAAGGAGCTCATAGTTTTGTGATCTCTCCAATAGGGTTTCATTCAGTTTATGACGACATGATATGGACAAGCATTGGTACTTGTAGTTCCAGAGTTTATGATTTAATTCAGATCATTCCTTGCGAGGCCCATCCTACCAGATATTCGATATGTTTGGGAATAATGGAGGTGTGTAGAGGATCTTGTTACCTTCATGTTTGGGTGTTCTTTTTCTTATGTGAGATCTAGTTCATATTACTTTAGATAGTGGTACCCGATTTACATCCTAATTTTCTAAGGACAGTACGGTACTGATTTTCCATCCATAGATTTATAGCGAGTGTGAGCAGATTATTTGGACACCTCGAGATACTTCGTGAGCTGGTGTCCTCGTTGTTGTTTTGGGTAATGTTTGAGGTTGAAATTGGTTTTGATAAAGCTTTATATGACGACCACTACTATAATAGTATTCAGATGGTATCGTTTAGGGTTTGGCTCCTGATGCTTGAACTACTAGCAGGTAGTGAGTTATAGCCTAGAGGAGCAGACTATCATTGCCTTTGTTTTTTAACTCCCTCATACTTACAGAGGTCATGATAGTGTATGGAGCATCATGGATCGATTCACTAGATTCGCTCACTTTCTATTGTCTTCACCTTTGGGGGGTTACCAGGACTTGTTGTCTATACGTAAAGGATATTATTCTTCTATATGGGATTCCAACTTCTATTATATCATTCATGGGTGCGTAGTTTACTTTACATTTCTCACTGACTCTATAGCATAAGGTGGGAACAACTACAATATTGAGTGCGACTTTTCTCCCATAGTTAGGCAGACAATCGGAGTGAACCATCCTGGAACAATAGGACATGTTCGTGGTCTGTATCTCTATCTCGTTGGTAACTAGGATCAGTATTTGTCTTTAGAAAAATTCTTCTATAGCAACATCTATCATCCTAGAATCCATAAAGTACTATTCAAGGTTGTGTATTACATGCGTTGGAGATCACAGATTAGTGGATACAGCAGCATTGAGATTCGACCTCAGACTTCTGATTTGATTCGAGATTCTACCAAGAGAGTTAGACTTGTAGGTTAGACTTTAGATTTCTCAGACTATACAAAGGAGCCACGTATATTAGAGGCTTTTCTTCTTGAGTTTAGTACCGAGGACTTGATAATTTCTATCCCAATCGGGGCCTTATGAGATAACAAAAAAGATTAGCGGGGTTATTGTGCAAATTATAGACCTACCTTTAGAGTTAGTGGCGTTACGCCCTATTTCATCCACGTCTCTATTTCTTTTTGTTATGTACCACATTCATCCCATACCTTTTTTCGTGGGTCAGCTTGATTGGATAACTGGTTAGTCTATGTCTGGCACCTTGAGGCAGCTATTGAGGAATGACATAGTTGGATTAGGTCTAGAAAAATTTCTATTATAAGAGTTCCTTGGGCACGTGGTCTATTTGAGGAGGTCATTGGGATGTTGAAAAACATCATGTGAGTTGTTGTGTTTTTATTTCTTCAGACTTTGGGTACGCCTTCCCTCTTAACTTTTCTGGAGGAGAGTTACTTTAGTGGTGGATATATAATGTCCCTAGGAGACATTTCCATGATTCCTGCGATTTCTATGTGTTTAGAGTGTTCTTGTAACTTCACCAATTTATTTGTGACTTTCTAGGACCAGTAGGTTAGTTCCCTATCAATGTTATAGCTTAATTCTTTTATAGTTATAGCTTCTTCGAGCTTTCTGCAACTTATACTATCCTTAATTGTCTTTTCATAAATTTTTTTGAGTCTAGAATATCAATTATATAAAGATTTCATATATGAAGTGTTGAAATTGGACTTTATTTCCATTTCGGGTGCTTTTTGAAACATTCCAAAAATTTGTCAGATAAAAGGCAGTGGCCAATTTATCATCCAAGTGACAGATAAATTCGGGGATCGATAAATCGGCCATTGCCGATAACTCTACCAAAATAACCAATTTATTAGCGTTCGGTGGGTCTATGTATTTTTTTTCATGAAGTTTTCTTGGATTTCCTTCCCCAAAGATAATTATGCACTTATTGAGGTAGATATTAAAGTTTTAAACCGTAAAAACTTATTGTGTTGATTCTACAATTATTTCTACCAAGTAATTCTTCATTTTCGGTATTATATAAACTTCTCGATCTTATATCTTCAATTCCTACTGTTAGATTGAGCCCTATGTTGTGCCATATGATGTGTGAGTTGTGCTCTATGTGTTGGTATAAATATTTCCTTTTTCTAAGACACTAG
>JBDJHY010151942.1:0-12855 GCA_039654485.1 Withania somnifera
GTGGTAGAATTTTTAAACAAAAGAGAGTGTAGTACACACCACACCAGATATTACTCGATGGGTGTTTCATTAACCATTGGGTGATAGTTCGGGTACGAAACTCACACTCCCAATTGTTTAAGTATATAGTTTAAGAGTGCTTTTGACCCTTAACTCTAAATTTAAATATATAGTTTTTGACAAGTTGAATTCGATAGAATTTTTAAGTTTTAAAAAACTTAAACTTGACCGATAAGTTCGTATTTAGCAATAAAAAGTTTCATAATCTTAAAGTTTTCAAAAAAGACGCATGCTTGGTATGAAAATTATCCGTACCATGTGGGAGGACTATATAAAAGAATAGTTAGTTACTACAGCTGTTGATTTATTAGATCAGTTAATCTTTGTAAAATTGTGTATATTTGAAAGGTTGCAATGATATGTAATCACAAATATTTTTTTATGAAAGGACACGGAGATAAGTAATTTTTTAATGCGGCGCTTTAGAATATTTTGTACATTATTTATGAGTATTTCGAGGTTCTTTCGAAAAGTCTTTCTACCTCACCTCTGAGGTAGTGGTATGGACTACGTACAATTTACCCTCCCAAACTCCACCTGGTGAAAATTTACTGGGTATATTATTGTTGTTCTTGTTATTTATGAATTATGATTTGCTCATTTGGTAAAATCATTTAAGAATTTAAAAAATTTTGATTGTTTATACAAAATTTTCTTAGATGGTAAAATAAATTTACCCGCCCGGTTATAACTATTTGTACTCAATAGATAATAAGTGTATAATCAGTAGACAAGTAGTTATAATATGGTTATACTCCCTTCATTTTAATTTGTTGCCCTTACTTTTATTTTTACTTTATTTTAAAAAATGTCTCTTCTCTTTTTTTGGCAACTCTTTAATTCAACTTTTCACCTGATAGGATTAATGCCACAAAATTAAATGATATATTAGTACATTGTACATATTTTTAGCTTATGACCATAAGATTCAAAAATTTTCTTTACTTTTTCAAATTCCATATCAAATCAAAATTAGACAAATAAATTAAAACAAAGAAAATAGTAATTAAATTTTATGAGAGAACAATAATTAAAGTAATCCTTTTTTATGAATTTTGTTTGACTTTTGTATAAAGAAGCCTAAAATGTAGAAGTATCAAATGGGCGGTTGGCTGAATTTGGACAGTCAAAATAGACGAGTTATTAACCGGTCCAAAAACTACATGGGCTAAAAGGTGTTAACTGAAATAGGATAAAATGCAGGTCAGAACCTAACCTATTCAATTTTTACTATGTTTTAATTGCTTTGTTTGATATTTTCTTTAGTACAAGATAAAATTATTATTTTTTCTTATTATAGCTATATAAACATATCAAATTAAAAAAATTAAGAGCTACATATTAATTCAATTATAATGGGATGAAATAGGTTCAACTAATAAATAAGAGCAACTTACATAAATCACACCCCCTTTAAACTCTAATATCAATTCATCATATATTTTTCATAAATTATACCAAAAAAAAAGCACCTAATACATATTATGTAAATTCGCAGATACACTTATACATATCTTTTTTTACTAATACATTCACGGATATTTTGTTGGTTTAATTAGAAACCTATGATTTTTAAAATTTTGAGAAACTATTGTAATATTAATTAATTATGAGTTGTAGAGTTGAGTATTGAGTAATTTTTTCAATAAATAAACGAGTTAATAACTCATTCAAACTTAAACAAATTAGACGGATTGAGTTTGATTTTGCCACCATACTAAAATGTTTAAGAGAGAAGAGGGCCCATTATTATTAGGCCTAGTACGCCTTAAATTGGGCCTCATTGAAAGGGCCTTACATTGTTAAAAAGTAAAAGTGTATGAAAATGAGTTTGGGCCTTCCATATAATTTTTAAAGGCAAAAGTTTAAAAATGGCAAATATTTAAAGTTTTATTATAAAAAAATAGTCATAATTTAAAAATTAATAAAAAAAATACAAAATTAATCGGCTATAACTCATTTTAACTCGATTGAACTATATACAACTTAAGTTGAATTATATACAACTTTAAATTGAACTTTGTTAAACTATATATAATTTTATAAAACTTAAGTCTATATACAATTTAAATTTGAATTAAATATAATCGAGCTGGGACCGAGTTGAACCTAGTTGGAACTGAATCATAACCAAGCAATTTAATTTGAACTAAATGAAACTTTATAAACTTAAATATATATACAATTTAATTTTGAGCTAAATATAAGAGAATTGAGCACGGGTTAGAGTGAGTTTCACTGAGTTGTAGCCAACTGTTTGTCCCAAAGTTTGGCTATTTCTTATAATTTAATAGAACATGTTTTATTATATTTAATTTAGGCCTTATATTTGTTATGTTTTTGCCATTTTTTCTTTTAAAATTTATTGACAAAACAGGCCTCCGTTTAATAACCCATCCAGTGCATTTCGACTTCGGGTCTTTTCAATGCCTTTACAAGAAATCTTTATGTCCTTTTCACTTGGAAGATTCTGACTCTCTAAAAAGAAAGTTAGCAGTTTTTGAGTTGGAACAATAAAGGAAAAAAATATAAATATCAATCCTTTTATTAGTTAATTACATCCTCGACTCATATTTTTCTTAATTATATAAAATATTTATTTTTATGTTGTGTTACAGTATGTTGTACTAAATACATTTTATTTTGTTGTTACATTTTAATAATGGTAGGCTTTCTAAAAAAGGAACAAAAGATTCGCACAAATAAGGTGTAATAATGGTAGTAAGAATTTAAGTAATTACTGTGAAGTAGCAAAATTGAAATTCAGAAAAGATTCTCATTCAAATATCAATACTTCTCAGATCTAAAATCCTTTCTTCTTCTTTTTTCTTAATTGAATAAATTGATTTCTTGACTTCATAAATTCATCAGATTCATTGAGTAAATTCATCAATGGTGATGAATTTATCGATTTTGTGGTATAGTATTATATTAATTAGGTAACACTCAAACTTTTTATAGTACAGTCGTGGAAAAATGATGGCGTTATTTTCTTCCATCTTCCATAAGAAAAAACCCATAGTACATGTCATGAATTGTATCTTGTGAATGTGCATTGTGCATGAGTTGTGTCTTTCAATCAATATTTGGTGTTCTTTGATTAATTGTTCCTTTAGTTAAAAACTTAGTGCTTCATTTTTCTCCTTTTTTTATCAGATTCACTAAATCTTGTTACAGTTTTTATATAACAAGGAGCAATATTAAGAAGAATTATAATCTTGTTACAGTTTTTATGTAACAAGGAACAACATTCAAAATGGATTCTCATTCAAATATCAATTCTTCTCAAATCTAAAATCATTTCTTTTCCTTTTTTTTCTTAATTAAGTAAATTAATTATTTGATTTTTGAAAACTCCAATGATGATAGTCTTGGTGTTGCTGATGCATTTGGGGGTTCTTCTCCTTTTTAATTTTTTTAGCAGATTCATTGAATCTTGTTACATTTTGTATATAATAAAAAATAGTTGTTGTTTCTGTTAGTATGTTTTTGATGCATCATATCGTACAAAAAAATATGTTGTTCGTGTATACATATGTTTATTAGTAATACATTATAAATTTATATAACAAAAATTCTTCATTACCTTGATACATTGTAATTAGTTTGATACTTTCCTTTGTTTTGAGATTTTATATTTTAAATGATGAATTTAATTGATCATTCATTTTCTTTACCTTTAAAATGAAACATTAGATGTTACATTTTAGTGGTATATTAATAAAAATATATGTGATACATTATAACTAATGCCCTTGATACACTATTGTTTCAGTTTTAAAAATTGTTAATTATTTCTTGATAAATTACATAACAATATTACATGTGATACGTTTTATAATAATTTATGGTACATATATCATTATTGGAAGTGATTAGCAGGAATTACTTTTATAGTACATGTGATAGATTTTATAATATTTTAGTAATATATTAATAAAAGTATATGTGTTACATCATAACTAATGTCCCTATAACTAATGTCCCTGATACATTGTTGTTTTCAATTTTTAGAATTGTGAATTGTTTCTTAATATATTACATAACATTATTACATGTCATACATTTTATAATAACTGATTTTCAAAGTTTTGACCCAACTCTTGATGTTATTTGTTCATCCTTATTGAATCATTTCTGAATTTTGATCTATTTTAAAAAAAATCATCATTGTCATTGACAAATACACCAAGAACAAACCCATCTAAATAATTCATAAACTGATAATGAAAATATAGATATAAAAGGTTGAAAATCGTCAAATAAAGTGATCTAAAAGTAGAAAATTGATCTAAAAATAAATAACTAAAGATGAAAACAATGTATTTCATAAGTTAAACGACGTCAAAATACAATATATATCAATGTAAGTTAATCAAAAAACAAAACTAAAAGAGTGAAAGAAAATTATGAAATTGAGTTGAAAGTTGCTAAAATATCTTGAGAAAATGATAAAAATCTAAATTAAAAATTGATTGAATCATGTTTGGACAAATGAGGGTATTAAAAAAATGAATCGAGGTGTTGAGACGGTTGTCCTTCTTCTTTGAAAGCTGTGAAGGAGAAAGTATTTTAATGGTGTAGACGATTATGGAGGGCCTGAGAATTATGTGTGTGTCCTCCTTTTACTGAAATGGGAGAGAGTATATAATGAATTGTTAATAGAATTAGAAAAAATTGAGAAAAAATCATTAATTCCTCAAACTATTTATCTTTTTAAAAGAACTTCACCCAATTAATGTTAAGGACCAAAAATTCTAGTTCAACACCAAATCAAAACTTAAAATATGCACGATTTATGGAGAAAAATGGGTGGGAAAAAATGATAATATATATATATATATATATATATATATAAAAGGAAGTTGTTTGTATGGAAAGAGTATATAATAAATTGTTAATGTGATTGGAGAAAATTGAGAAAATCTAGTGGTGGAGAAAATTAGGAGCAAAATTAAAATGACATGATATTTGGCTAGTTCAGGGGGAGAGGATATGAAAGGATTGAGTATTAAAGGTAATTAAATGTAAAGTTGGGTATAGATGGTAATAACAAAAACAATGTTGGCTCATTTATATAATTTTTTCAATAATAAAAGGAAAACTACAAAGCATACTTAAAATTGATATTTAATTATATTTTATGGTTATCCTTTTATAAAATTACATAACATGGTTATACATAATTGAAATAGTCATTTTATACAAAAAGAACCATATATACAGCTACAATGGTATAAATTATATAATTGATCGAACTTATTTATATAATTAACGAAAAAAAATAGTCGATTGTATAAATTATACAATTGACTGAATTTATATAATTTTTTTACTGTTTTTTATAATTAAACAAATATGACTATGATCCCTCTAGTTTTTGACTTTTTAACTATTTACGAAATTTTTCCATAATAAAAATAAATTTGGTAGTCCAATAATCAAATTCTATCTTATACTAGTAATTTTAGTTAGAATCATCCAGGCCCTTATATCAAAAATCAACTAAAATGTCTTTCTCTTGACCGAAAACAATCCAAATGTAGGTTTCCATGAATACAAAAAGTTCCCTTTTCTATAATTTTTATAAAATAAGTAACTTTTAAAAAGGTAAACCAGAACCAAATCCAAATGCCAAAGTTATAATTTGGCTACTCTAGAATGATTAGTTCTTACACCTAGTGGATGATATTCCATGAGATATCTCTTGGATTATCTTATTCTATTCTTTCTATAAGATAGTAATTTTATTATTTTAATATAATTAATGGAATAAAATATTTATGATATTAATTAGTACTTTATATCAAATATAATATAAAGTTAATTTTAAATTTTATTTTAAAATTATTTTCCTCGTCTAACATACCAAACAACCCTTAATGTATGTTTTACCATGGAAGGATTATAGGAATGTTAAAATAATGACAATCAGAAAAGACAAGAAAAAAAAAAAAAAGAATAAGTATAGAATGTACTTCAATGGGAAAAATATACAAGATATAAAAATGAAAGAATCACTAATATTTAATTGTATGTATGATAGATATGTTGAAATTCATAAGTGAAATAATTAAAGGATGGGGGTCGATGTAGAAAACGCTCTCTTTTATTGAGTCATATATAAATTAGTCTAAATCAAATATAAATGATTATAAAAATCCCAAGGAAGATTAGAGTGTTACCTCAAGAGAAACCTTAGGTGCGGGGGGCTTAGTGGCAATGTAGAAAACAACCAAAGCTAATATCATACTCACAATAAGCCTCCATGTTACTTGCAAAACGATCCATGGTGTCGAATCCGAATATCCCAGTGAAAAAAACCTCTTCCAATTTCCTTTGCCATAATAATCCTCCTCCTCCTCCTCGAACTCATCCCTCCCTTCACGAATGCTACTACCATTTTTCCCAAGATAAACCAACAACGATGCAGCAGAACGTTTCTCTTGATCAATCTCGATGTTCTCATGATCGGTTCCCGTCCCGTGGCTCTGAAGAGAGTCGCATGAGATCTTCTTCTCGTGATACGAGAAGGAATGGTTAGAACCACGGGACGAGGAGTATCCTGAGAGAGCCAATGGATCTACTTTCGATCGAGGCATTGGTGAATGACATATCGATGAGAACTCATTACTGTTATTATTATTGTTGTTGATGCTATTATTATGACGAGATAATTCTCCGCTATTTGCATGGGAGATAGTGGATGGACTTTGAACGAAGTAAAGTGGATAGGGAGAATTTCGAAACAAAGCTTCCTCTTCTGAGTCCATTCTATAGTTAGCCATAGTTCCTTTTTAGATAATTTTTTTTTTTAAAAAAAAATCAAAGTAGGAGAAGAAGAAGAGAGGGAAATATGATTTTCACTAACATATGGAAGTGTGTTTGGAGGGTATTTTAAAACCAGAAAAAAAAACAACCACAAAATTAAAGAAAAAAGAGACGTTGCTTTTGAGGTTGGCTTAACTTTAAAATTACTTGAGACATCATTATCCTGAGCCTGCAAGCCATTCCCTGCCTTGCCACATTGTGAAACTCAAAAGCTTTTTTCATTGTATATTATGTTTTCAAAAAAATTAAACTAACAATTCTTTTTAAATTTTAGCATTAAAATTTTCCTGATTATATATATCAGTGTTTAAATTAAGCTGAGTGTATGTTACATATAAGTAGGTGAAATATGAAATAGAAGTTTAACAAAATGACATCAAATTGACATATAAACGTTCTAAATAAAAGAAGAGCTGGAGAATGCGTTGGTAATGTTGAAGAAGTGGTAAAAGTAGCATGGTAGAAAGTCCATTTGCATTTTGGCCACTTTTACGAGCTTCATTTTAGCCCCTAGTAATATTAGTAGTAATTTATTTCGAAACATAGGTCATGCTAATTCTTTTTATTATATTAATTTAATAACGGAGGTGGTACACTAATAGGAACTCTATTGAGTTGCATGTGCGGACCAAAAAAGTTCTTATTAAAAGTTTAGTACAAATATCGGAATAAGTTAAAATAGAAGTCATATTTTCCACTATCTTGAAAAAAAGTATCATGCCTTTTTTTTAAAAAAAAAAAAAATGAAGTATCAAGAATACACTTAAATTATATATTTTTTTAAATTATTAAAAGTGTGAGAATTACAATTAAACTATCACACATAGTTTGAAAAACACATTTCAACTAATATGTTTTCTCTTTTAAAAAAAATGCATAGACCATCACGAGAAAAATAATTTCATTATCGCAAAAAGAACAAATCTAATTAGTCTTGTGAAAAAGAAATAAAGAACAAAATAAAAAAGACGTTGAAAAAATATGCATTTGAGGAAAAGAAGTGAAGAAAAAATGGTTGAGAAATAAAGAAGAAGGGGGGAAGAGTTTAGTGTTTTAAAAAATAAAATATAATCCGTAATTTTGTCATGGACAACAATGCCTAGCGATTTGTGTAAAAAAAACATCTAGTTCAATTAGTATTGAGATGTGTTTTTCAAATTAATGTGTGATAATTTAAATATATTTTTTATATTTTTAATAATTAAAAACTCAAAAAAAAAAAAATTAAATTTATTTTTAACACTTCACTCTTTTTCTCAAATCACATGTATTTTAAAAGATAACCTTTTTCATGCTTTTTGAAGTGCAATTACATGCAGCTTGATAGTCACAAGAGAATAATGAGGTATTTAACTACTGATAAGTCGATCTCAAATAATTATCAATTATACCTTGCCCTCTCCATTTCATAATTTCATTATAATTTTTACTTTTTACTTCTCGAAAGTTTATTTAATTATTTTTAAAAATAATTAAATTAAATTAACATTTTAAAATTAAAAATTTAATTACTCAAGACTTATCATTTTTAGATAATTATTATATTTTTTATTTGTATGTCCCTTACAAAATTATATACTTTCACCATCATAGACCGTTATTTAATTTTTTTAATCATCACTTTGCTCTTTCTTTAAAATAATGAAAAGTGTGGTAATTCCTAAATCCATCTAGAATCACTTAGATTCAATGTTAAATTAGTTAATGTTCACTTTGAAGGATAATTACTCCTATTGAAAAAATAGAAAAAACATACTTAGTTATGTTTTAAAATAAAATATTTACTTTTAGTAAGAATGATAAATATACGAAGGAAAAAAAATATTTCCTTCATCCCACTTTATTTATCACTTTAACTAAAAAAAATTGGCTTAAAATAATTAACACTTTAAGAATTCAAAACTAAAGATTAAAGTTGCCAATATTTTTTTTTTTTTTTTGCATTAAAAGAAGTATGCATAATTTTTAAGAGAAAAATTAATTTATCAAATGTAACTTAGTAAACTATACTTATAATTTATCTTGATGGACGTGAAAAGAGCTAAAACAGTAGTTAAAATGGGATAAAAAAAGTATTATAAATTATATTCTTCTTATATACATATTAATACAATAAAAGAATGTTTCAAATATTAATTAAAATTTTTATAATTGACTCTTGATAAGTAAAAGATGATAAGTATTTGGGACGGATGAAAATCATGAAATCATAGCTATGAAAATTCAATCAAAAGAAAAAAGAAATAGAAAGCAGCTTGTTATTCGAAACATATCGGTAGAAGCTTTAATTGTGCTATATATCTATGATTCCATTGGATAATTAATTGACACTTCCCTCCACATATTTTATTCATTTCATATTGTAAAGTAAAAGTTTTTTTCTTCAAAACTTCTTGTAATTAAAATTATATAAGTAAGGAACAGACGACTTACATAGAGTTCTCGAATATACATTAATTATATAACAAATTCATATATATGTATATATAATTTTTAATAATAAATAAATTATATTCCTAAGCCACCTCGATAAATTAAAGCTGGTAATAATTTAATTGTTACAATTACAATGCTTTCCCGAAAATTAAGGAAGGGACCCCTGTAATAATTAAATTGATTTAATTAACCTATCTATAGACTCATGCTTTACACCGAATTGTTTCCCCGTTTTATGTCCCAGGGTATGATAACAAATTAAGCACGCTTTTTAAGCATCCATCGAACGCTAACTTTTCTTTTTCAATTTATTTATTGTTCATGTCTCATGTATTCCCGCCCCCAACAGATTTGACGTTTTCCTTTTTTTTTGCTAAAGCAAGTTACATAAATTTTAATTTTTTAGATTTTAATATTAATTAATTTTATATTTTTTTAAAAGTTTAAAATTTTTTAGATTTCACATATATATATTGCATTAGTTACTTTGCATAAAGCCACACACACGCTTATCCTTTCACACATACATTGTTAATTACATATATTTTGTTCAATAAGTCACATATACTTTATCTGTTTTCAGATATTTTATTGAACAAGTCACAAATATTTTCCTCAACCAACAAGCAGTCATAGATATTTTCCTTCGAGCAATTTACAATGGATGCTTTTCATGAATCTTCTCGCGAATAAAATGAGAGTCAACATCAATATGTTTAGTTCTTTCATGATACATTGGATTCGAGGCAATATGAAGAGCAACTTGCTTATCAAACCAGAATTTTACTAGTATATGATGCTTTAGACCAATTTCTGTTAAAAGATGATGTATTCATAAAATCTCACATGTAGACTGTGACATAGCTCTGTACTCGGATTCTACACTGGATAGAAATACAACACTTCGTTTCTTGCTCCTCCATGATACTAGATTTCCTCCAACAAAGATATAATAGCATGTAGTAGATCTTCTATCAATTTTGGATCCAACCCAATCAGCATCTGCAAAACACTCAACACGAGTATAATCATGAATTATATATAATGTGGCAGGTCTAGGAGCTCCTTTCAAGTAACACAAAATGTTTTCTAATGCTTCCCAATGTTTGACTCAAGATGCGAACATGAACTGGATGATAACACTTACAAAAAAAATAAAATAATATCTGGACGAGTCATAGTAAGATAGTTCAACTTTTCAACTAGCCTTCTATATCTCTCTGAATCATCAAAAGGATCGTCATCATCTTTCACAAGATGCACATTAGGAAACATTAAAGTACTGCAAGGTTTAACCGCCAACTTTCCAGTGCCTGCAAGGAGGTCAAGAATTTACTTTTTCTGAGACAAAAAGCATTCCTTCTTGCTTCTATTTAACTCCACTCCCAAAAAGTATTTTAACTGATGCAAGTTCTTTGTATGAAACTTAGAATGCATGAAAGACTTGAGGGAAAAGATCCCCACATAATCACTTCCTGTGATGACAATGACATCAACATATACAACAAAAAGGATAGTACAAAATGTGGATTGCTGATAGAAGACTGAATGATTACGTTTACTCATTTTCAATCAAAAAATCCCAAACTATTTCACTATACTTTTCAAACCAAGCTCTTGGTTTCTGCCTCAAGTCATATAAGGACTTGTTCAAATGACACACTTTCCCATGCACCCCCTGAGCAATAAAACTAGGTGGTTGCTCCATATATACTTCCTCATGAAGATCACCGTGAAGGGACACATTCTTGATCTCCAACTAATGTAAAGGCCAATTTGAGAAACAACTAGAGAAATGAACAAGCGTACAGAAGTGACTATGACAACACGAAAAAGGTGCCTAAATAATCTACCCCATAAGTCAGAGCATGTCCTTTAGCCACAAGTCGGGCTTTAAGTCTTGTAACAAAGCCATCTTGATTAAATTTAATTGTAAAGATCCACCTATATCATATTGATTTCTTTCCATTGGATAAATTTACCAAATTTCAGGTATGGTTTTCTCTAAGGTATGTATTTTATTAAGCATTGCATTAGACCATCCTAGGTGATTCAAAGCACCCTTCACTATTTTAGGTACAGACATAGAGACTAGACAAGCAATCAAAGATCTAGATGTAGAGGATAAATAGTTATAGAAAATAAAACTAACTACAGAATATGTGGACTTGCAGTTATGAGTACCTTTGCAAAGAGCATTAGGTAGGTCAAGATCTTCCTAGGGATCAGGTGGAAGAGGATCTGATGACAACAAGATTGGTGCAGGGGAAAGTATTATTGGTCATTTTCCTACTTAAATAAACTTGAAAAATTGGCAGTTTTGGTTTTGAAGATGGAACAGGTGTTGATGGTTCAATAAGAGAACTGAGATACAGAGGAATAACATTATCTGATTGACGATTTACCTAGTAGGAGGTGCATAGAAAAATGGAGTAGTCTATAGAAATACCACATCAATTAACATCAAATATTTTTTAAGTCCAGTAGAATAACACCGATTCTTTCTAAAGGAGATAATAAACCAGGAAAACATACTTCAATACCTGTGATCCGACTTGATAATAGACTGTCGGATATGTCGAACATAATATATGCTTCCAAAAACCTTAGGTTCCACAGAAAATAGTGACTTATTTGGAAAAAGAACACTATAAGACACATTAACATTCAAAATAGAAGAAGACATGATATTTATGAGAAAACAAGCTAAAGACACTACATCTACCGAAAACTATTAAATAACCTTCATTTGCAATTGCAATGCTCGAGCTGTCTTAATTAGATGTCTGTTTTTCCTCTCAGGATTTGAGAGGGTGTATCAACAGATGAAGATTGATGAAGAATATAGTATCGTCTCATGTATGATATAAGTATAGATGACACCAATCATGCTATACCTATGTTGCGAGGTGTAATCAAGAGGATCCAAGGCTTGGGAAATTCTGAAGGGCTAAACTGATCTCCAACTGATAAATGCGTGGACCAACAGGAGCAATCTGAAGTTTCGAAGATAGCATGTGAAAGATGAAAGACTTCAAGGACTTGAGTTGATAAGACCCAAACTTGAGGGGTCAATGTGACAGCTTCAAGACTTGATGGATTGCTTGGTAATACTAGGTTACTTGTAGGCCAAAGTATAATTTATATAAACTTATTTTAGTATAAATATTTGTCCTTAGTTTATTTTCTGGAGATTAGCATTTTTTGGAATTGATATTAAAAGTCAGAAGATTTTGTGATGTTATTAGATCTTTTAGGGTAGATTGTAGGTTTACAATCTAGGCTTAGCAATGGGTTCTATTCCACTGTTAGTTTAATACTGCTTTACTTGTCGTTCTGACTGGATGCTCATTTGTGGATTCGACTGAGTTTTTATTTCGTGAATTACAATTTACTTCTCCATTCAATATTCGTGGATTCAGGTATCTTTTTGTTCTTCTCTTCTCATTTTATCATTTTTCTTGGGATTATTGACTTTATTACTCTGTTTAGTTGATAATTTTCACATATATTTACTTTTTGCATTTT
>JBDJHY010151952.1:0-12855 GCA_039654485.1 Withania somnifera
AATCCATTGGTCAAAAGGAGTAAACCAAGACCCATATTTCTATATGAATAGTGTGGTCGAAATCCAAACAAAAAATGGGTCTATAAACCCTAATAGCTCGAACAAAGAAAATATTTATACCAATATGTAGAGCATATTTCATACAAATAAGGCTCAAATTAATGGTAGGAATTCAAGATATAAGCTCGAAAAGTTTATCTAATACGAAAAACTTTAGTATAATAGTGAAAACAAAGAGTTACCAGATAAAAACGATCGTAGAAGCACCATAACCTATTCCACGAATTAAAACCTCAATAATCCTCTACAAAGATCCAAGTATAAGCTTAAGATATAAAGAAATCAACTGGAATTTGGAACAAAGTGCAGGAAATTTCATTGCGGTATTATATATAGACCACCCATCGACTGGCCGATTTATCAGCAACCAATTAATTGGTACCTTGGTTGATTTATTGGTACCTTTGGCCGATAAATTAGTTACTATGGTTCCTTCTGGGTAGATTTTCCAAAAAGTTTCAAAAATGCATGAAATGGAAACGGGGTATGATTCTGACAATTCATATATGGAATCTTTATGTAATAAATATTTTAGAGTCAACGAAAGCTACGAAAAGGCTATACAGGCTCGTATAAGCTGAGTACACCCTGAAGAAGCCATAAATATAAAGGAATTGAACTATAAAACAGCTAAGGACCCAACATATTGATCCAGCAAGTCAGAAATATCTTATGTCGTTACAAGAACGCTGGAACGTAGAGAAACCACAGGAATCATGGAAATGGCTTTGAGGTGCATTACACCAAAGGGCCTATTCCAAGGCTTAAGTGAACCCTTAGGAATAAATACACTTGCAATATCCAGAATCTGAACCATCTCGTTTGCTTCAGCATCACCAAAAAGTAGTATCCCACTAAAACTCTCTTCAAGGGATCTCTGGAGATAATAAAAGGGAGCTCAGACTCAAGGTATATAATTCTAGTGGAATAAAATTCCTCATATATCACTGGTAACTTCATCTCCTTGTACATATTGAATACCTCTACCTTATCATGAGCTCGCATAGTCAGCTTCCCGTAGCCACCTCTATCAATGCATATCCAAACGCCAAAAAGGGACGTCCCAAAATACATGGGACTTATGGATCCGCATAAAAGTCTAGAATAATGAAGTATACAGGAAATATAAGAAAACTCACTTGCACTAACACATATTCCACTATTTAATCAGTTCTAGAAAGTGAGGGTCGGCCAAATATAATATAAAAGCGGTGGGCCTCGAACTAACTAACCTCGTATTAATGAAAAAATATGTAGGTATGCAATTCATACTTGCCCCAATATCATATAAACCTCGAGCACTAACATACTTTCCGATTGTGATCTGAATAGTAAAACTTCCTGGATCCTTAAGTTTCATAGGCAGCTTGTTCTAAATCGTTGAGGTGCACTGTTTAGTAAGTACAATAGTGGTATATTTGGTCAATATGTTCTTATTTGCAACAATATCTTTGATATACTTGGCATATTTACGGACACCCTTCAAAACATCAATAAGAGGAAGGTTAAAGTGAAGCTGTTTCAAAGTCGATAAATTTTTGGTAGCATGCTTCCTCTTTCTGCTTCTTTAGCCTTTATGGGAATGGTGGAGGTGTCTTCACACTTTCCACCTTGTTCTCAGTCCCATTAATTTTTTCATTCTTGTTCTTCTCTTTATTCCTATCAACAGCTTTGTGATCCACTTTTCTAGGCTCTAAATCCTCTATTTGTAGCCCTGTCCGAGTAGAAACCACATTTACTTGCTTGGGATTTGGAAAGGTATCACTCAATAAACCTCCTTGAGGTATAGTATTTTGTGCTCCTACAAGATGACCCAACTGAACCGCAAATGTCTTAGTAGCCAATTTTTGATTTTTTATATCAACTGCCATCTGTGCTTGATTTTCCATAATCTGCTTTAGCATTTACTTGATATTGCTTGACTGAGCATTGGCCTGTTACCCTGGACCCATCTTTATAGATTTTAATTTCCTATACCTCAACACTAATTTGAATTTTGTCCTTAGTTTCCACTGTATAAGAAGTTGGGTTGATTCCTCCAGTTGGCATGATAAGTATTTCTAAAATTTTGATTCCCTTGGCATTGTGCATTACCCACATAATTCACAAATTTCTAATCTTCTGCACAAGAATCTGCTACATGATCACCACTATAGCATATCTCACACCAAGTTTGAGTTTGTTGTGCTGTATTAGTTGTTGCTGGTGTGTTCCCTAAACTCATGTTCTTGTACTATGTGTTCATTTGGTTCTCTAAATAAGAAATATATGTTGCAATAGCTGTCAACTACTAGCACACCTGCAACTTTCATTGGGGTGCTCCTCAATACTTTTGCATTGCGCTCAGGGTTCCCCTGTGAGATACGATTTAGGAGCATGCAGTATTCATCATAAATATTTTCAAGTGATTGTCCACCTGCTGCTGAATCTAGAAGAATCTTAATATATAGCTTGTGTCCCTTAATAAAAGTATGCTCTAAAGCCTCATTGATCTGATGGTGGTGAGGTAATCACGGAGCATGGAATTGAACCATTCCCAAGATTATTACATATTCTCACCATCTTTCTGCCTGAAACTTAAAAATTCACTTCTCAACCTTGCAGTATTTCCAGATAGAAAGAACCAAATAAGAAATTTATATGCCAATTCATCCTAGGTAGTGATGGATTATCGTAGTTCAGCCTTTATCCACCACTTCGCTTCCCCCAGCAGAGAAAAGTGTACGAGTGTAAGTCTCACATAATCGATCCGAACTCTACTGGGAATGTAAGTATCACTAATTTCAAGGAAGTTCTGTAAATGTTGTTATGGATCCTCAGGAGATAAACCAATGAACTTCCCGTTAGTATGCAAGATTTACACCATATTCTGTTTCATCTTAAATCGACTTCCCACAGCTGATCTACAGATGTTATTAGTAACATTGTTATCGAGTCGAATTGCCACCTCGTGAACAAATCTCATTACTGCTCTGTTAGCAGGAACAATTTCTGTCGGACCTTCCATTTGAAGTTGTTGAATGGGATATTGGGGTGCAGCTGCCCTCCGCTACTAATGAAATACTTGCTTAGGTTCCAAATATGTCCCAACCAATTATCTTCATCTTTCCAGTCTAAAGTACAAATTAGACCTGTACACTAAGATCAAGTTTTCAATAGTTGTATGATATCACCAAGAACAACATTTCGAAAATTACTAAGTTCTTGAAGTCCCCAGAAACAGCTCCAAAAACCTGTTACGGCCTACGTACATGCAAGTGTACATGGTCGGACAAGTAGTATAGTATCTCTAAATGAGACGGATGTCGAACCAACAAGGACAACTAGTTTAGAAATTTTCTTAATCAAGTAATCAATAATATTTCAGCCAAGTATCTATATATGTCAAAGGATTTCCAACAAATATTATTTCCTAACAATACGTGAATAAAGAAAATTGTTGTGTACAATTTTATCAAAGTTAAAATCAAGGGTAAGATATATTCTAAGGCTGTGGCACATCATACAATCATTCTTAGCATTCATTTGTCTCAATGAATTTTACTTCTCTAACTGCGGGGCTACGGGGTTAAATGTACGATCTTAGAATGATCATCCTCTAAATTCTCTATTCGAATTAGTCTCACATTACATCGTTGAGCGGGGATGTAAGTTTCTAACCCAAATTCTTTACATTTTCATCCCTATGTATCAAACTAAGGAAAAGTAGGTATATTACTATCCTAGTATTCTAAATCTCCCTACTTTCTAAAAGGTGAACTTATTCCTTATGTTCTTCGTCCTATTCTTGTATTCCTACGGTCAATTCATTCAAGAATTACGCATACATTCTAATATTGTTCACACATAAAAATAGTAATTTCAAGAGCACAAGCACAATCAAATGAGAAATAAACTTCATTGATTTAAGCTAATACCAAACAATCATGTTCAGGCTATAACCCAGGGACAAGGGTAATTAGCCACTCATACTTTGAAACAGAATAACAAATGTAACCTTGTTCATACCAAAAATTTAAGATTCTTAGAGTTTTCAAAAGATGAACCCTAATAAATAACCCTTAGCCTCTCTCCATTGCTCCAAATACTGCGTCAATTCTCCCAAAAAGGGGCTTGGGGTATTTATAAATGCATGGAGAAATTACCCCTAATACCCTAGACTTAATTTTAAAATAGTTTACTAATTCGTAGGAAGGGTCGTAAGCATGGAACAACATGCTCTCTAGAGGTCATGACGCAGGGCTCAGCGTGCTCCCTGGGGTCGCAGCGCAAGGCTTGTTGTGCTCCCTAGGATTCACAGCGCGAGGCATAGTGTACACCCTCTATTTGTGCTTTTTTGCTCCAGTCTTGCGTCCCTTGCACTCCGTGGTCTTCCTATGTCTCTATATGCCTCATTCACTCTTGAAATAGTAATAATCATGTAGGTTAGCTCATTTATATCAAGAGTAAGACAAAACATACATAAATACGTCACTTTGCTCTCAAAACGTAGCTCAATTATGGGTAAAACGTGAAACTTAGGTGTATAAATACACCCAAGATCATGTATGCTCCTCCTCTAGAACTAGGCTCGCGAGCAGGGAATCATTGACTATATACCTTCCCTCCACCATATATCCCCTCCTCCAGCGCCTGCAGCTCATATTGGAATATCCCATGGAGGTCCTAGACCATATCCCAGATCTCCTATAATCTCAAATGATCCAAACACCAATTGTCTAGACTCTTTCTGGGTCTAAAATAAAGTGATGAACTAATAACCCATATACGACCATAGGCCGAATCCAAGTACCAGCGAGGTGTCAGTATCTGGTGCTAGGCTCAAAGCCGGGACTAAAAAAATTAGAAAATATAAGTACCAAATGCCTAATAATAGAATAGGACCAAGACAAGTTTAGGAAAAACTGATTATTAGCATTAGTCTTTGAAGAACCACTTAACAACCATTTTATACCATTTTTATCCACTTTAATCTAAAATAAGCCCACTGGCCATGATAAGTCTAAAAATCAGTGATAACATACCCTCGACCCTAAAAACATATAAGAATAATTAATAAATTATTCTTATGCTCGTTCCATATACATCATCAACCAACCTTCCAGCTCCCATAGGCTCAGAAAGCTTTTAACACATCTAAATATCACAATCTAGCCCAAAGCCGAGGGTAAAATTAAAAAACAATCCAACTATGGTCCAAAGTCAAATCCTAGCCAATACATGGCCACAACTAGGCAATACCATGGTATGTCACTATAATAAATAGGCAACAATGATAAGATATGAATAGAAAGAGCGAACGGTGGTGGAAAAGGTACCAACCTAGTAAACAACATAAAACATGCTAACTAGCACAAGATCGACAAGTCGTAACTTAGCTATTATCTAAATAAAAGCTCCTCAAACTATCGAGAATCAACTTAATAGCTTTGATAAAGCTCCAAATGAGTACAGACTATCAAAACATCAATCTACACATATATATGAGCCTAACCATTCCAACTATTAAAAATGGAGCTAAGCCAAAGTTTGGGTCCAAAGTGGGCTTGTGGGTCTCACTTACAAAATTAAAAATGGGAGTTACCATGGGTCCCGAGCTATACCAGGGATACAAGATCAAAAGAAGAGCATAATTCGGGTGATAAATAGGCTCAAAATGGTCGGATAAATGAATAAAACTGGTGAAAAGTTATCCAAAAGTTGGAAATAATCAAGAATTTAAGGAGAAATTACGCACAAATAACCAGGTACATAAAGATCAAAAGGAGAGAATAAGTTGAAAACTCTCACAAATAAATCTCCACAAAATCTATGACCAAGAATTAACAAAAAATTATGAGGGGAGAAAGAATAAATCACCATGGGAATTCAAGAACTTAAAGAAGAAAATTTTACCAAAACCGTGGAACATAGGGTTATATGAACCAATTTTAAAATTTCCCCAAGATTTTAGAATAATTTCCAAAAATAAAATATCTCTTAAAACAGCTAAGTTAGAGACAATAATAGAGAAATGGGTGACAATTCGAAAAGCCCACAATTTATATTTTGGTGCAAAGACCAGTGCCAATAGAGTTAGGGAAGTGCAATCGCACTAGTATACTGGCTATGCAATTAGCACTGGCCTAGAGTGATTGTGAAGGCCTAGGGGGGAGGTACCAACAGGTACAAAAACTAGCAATTTTTGAATTTTTGAATGGAGCCTCCAGGTACGATTGGAACCCAATATACATAACTGAATATCAAACATAAGTGGAAACAATGTTATGGACTCAACAAATTAGCCAAATTCTAATTCGACATCATTTTTATAAAATATTAACCAAAGTCAACATTAGGCATAAAATAGAGAACTCCTACAGAGTAATCAAAATTAATTTGGCAAACTCGAAGCACGAACCCAAAGCCTACCTAATGCGACGCTCTAATTGTATTATTAATTTACAATGCGATGCTCTGATCAAAAAATATCGGCCAAATCAAATATTCCACTCCCAGTAATCTTTTATATCATCAAACTAGATAAAACCACATTGAAATCTCTTGGATCAGAAACAAGGGTCTATATAGACCATAATTCACAATCCTGAGCTAATGAAACTTTCGGAATTTGATAATTAGCTTATATGTTAGGAATGTTGACTAAAGTCAATGATTACCTAATTTACAGCTCTAAAATAGAAATTTTTAGATTAAAAATAAAAACAAACTTCTAGAAAACCAAACTACCGAGCCCAGTAGGTTATAAATAACCTTAGGCAAAGCTCTACACTTTAAGAAAAACATGTAAACAGATAAATAAATGGAAGGGTCATTACATCATCAACAAATAAAAAAAATGAAATTCAAGAAAATAAAGGTATTTAAAGGCTCAAACAAAAGAACATACTAGTCCCACATTTAATTCTCGGTCTCCCAGGTAGCCTCCTAGACCAGGCAGTGACTCCATTTGTAATGACCCTAAAGATTATTTTTGGCATTTTCTGTAAAATTGTCGGTTTACCCTTCCCAAGAGTTTTATAGAGTTATATTAGGTTAGTTACAGGGTTGGGTTGGGAATTGCAGCCAAAAATTGAGAATTTTGAGAATTCCTTAGTGATTTGAGGTCTTTATATTGAGATATTTAAGTTTTCGAGCCTTATTTTGAGTTTCGAGTCTTGGAATGGAATTCTGTCAATTGTATTACCTTTGAAATATAGATATAGGTCTAGTATGTCCATTTTTCTCAATTCTAGACTATTCCTGTTGACTATTAACTCATTTGATGGGATAGCATTGAATTTTAAGGCCAAAGTTTGCCTCTAGTTAATATTTGATGATTTATCACTCGAATTCAGATCTTATCATTTCCATTAGACCCGTGAGGTTGAATTTATTCTAGTAAGAGGTTTTGATAGTGTTTCATGGGTTCCTAATATGTTTTGATACCATAGAGCAAAGTTTGTATTTTAAAAACACTGGGCATATCGGTCCATAGAGACCTTGGATGCCCATTTTAATAATTCTAGTATGTCCATAATGTTTTTTATACTCAAATTAATATATGGTTTGTGTTCATAGGGTCTCGTATGAGTTTTGAAATCCCAAATGAAAGTTAGAGTCAAAATCAGGACGAAAGGGAGGTATTGGTCGTACCTTAGAAGCATGGTCTGTGCCTAGGGTTGTAACCAGTCACCACGGGAACCCTAGGGGGTGGTACATACCATAAATATGTAGGAGGTCCCGTTCTCCAAATCATTACACCAAACTTAGTGATATTTTTGGTTTTCTGACTATTTTAATTAAGGGTATTTTGGGGTTTACACATACTCCCTTGTTTATATGTGAGCCTAGAACAACTTTAGCCTTATTTTTCATTATTCAGAACCCTTTATAAATACCTTAGAAGATATTTTATAATTTGTTAAGATTCAAAAAACAAGTTTTAAAGAATTCAAGACCCTTGGTAAGATTTTACTCAAAATACATATTATTCATGTGTGATCCCGGTATTGCCATCACATTCATATGATATAAAAACAGAATATGGTAGATGTATGATTACCTCTATTTCCATGACATTTATATGATATAAAAAGTCAATGCGACCATTGTGTGCTTCCTAGTATTGCCATGAAATTGATGTGATATAAAAAGGTAATTGGCCCATGCGTGATTCTTGGTATTACCACAATCTTGATATTTGAAACCAAGGCACTATCATTGATGTGTGATTCAAGGTATTTCTAAGGTATAAGAGACATACTTCTATTCATTCCATTGCATTTCATTGCATTGGATATACATAGATGGATATTTTATTGGTTTCATACTTTTGTAAGCACGTCTATCATGGAATACCGCTTTTATTTATCTATATACTATTAATGGGTCTTGTTTTACCTATTGTGTGATAATATCATGAGCCCTATCTATCCATATGCTCTTGAATTTGATATGAAAATATCTCTTGAAAATAATAAGATGTAATAAAACAAACCTTGAATGTTGTGAATTGAAATAATTTGATGGTTCTAGTTGAGATCAATGTTCTGACGTGGTTGAGTTTGTTATATCTAGATATTACCTTGGTGTATTATTATTCGTATCCGTTCCACAAGTTTGTTTTTGGTTGCATTGGATGTACCCTTGAGGTTTTACGGACTTCACCGATGAGGCCTTAGCACAATGAATGGGACCCTTCCCATGAGTTGTGAAATGGACTTCAGAGGGAGGACACCTACAAATGGGCTAAGGACTGGATTACACATTTGATATGAGATGAATAATTTTACTTGATTATTAATACATCATTTAGTTAATTGATAATGATTGGATGATGTTATCCCGATATGGACTTGGTTGCAGTTGAAGTAGAACTTTGATTACTGAGTTATCATGAGTTCAGTTTTTGGTATTTATCCTTGTGAATATCCTTGTGCCCTATATCTATCATCTACTTTTATTATAAACTACTGGTGTTGTATTGATTCGTAGTTTAGAGCCTGGACAATGGTGGTTTGGATGACCAGTGTAGATGGTGATTCTTCATTATTTTGTTTTAGTTTCGAGATATAGATACATCCATAGTACCTATTGTTTATTTGGTAACCACTCCCTTTCTTGTCTACCCTTATGTCGATGCAGTGTTTGGCGCGATTTGATCATACACCTTTTGATTAGGTCTGACACTCATGAGACCATAGAGTCGAGGTAGCTGTTTTTCATATGGAAAATTCCCCAAGTCTTTTATTTATGTATTAGATCCTATTTGAGGACCCGCTATATTTGAGACTATGTATTTATTTTCAGCTATATATTCTTTATATAAGATTCTTGTAAACTGTGACACCAGTTCTAGGTGGTTTTATAGATAGATTCTTATATTATACCTTCTTTTATTCTTGATGATTTATTATTTTCATATTTACCCTTATAGAATTGCGTAGACTTATCCATCAAGGAGGTTTAAGGCAGGTTCCATCACGACTTAGGATTTCAGGTCGTAACAAGTTGGTATCAGATATTTAAGTTCAATAGGTATCATATATGTACAATCCAAGGTTTAGTAGAGTCTTACGGATCAGTGTGAAGACGTCCATTACCTATTTTCAAGAGGCTAAAAATATTTTAGGAAATGTTTCCTTTATTTTTTCACTCTTATTGTGCGTTGTTTGTCCGTTTGGATTTCAGTGTCCCTGTTCTCTCTTGGATATGTATCCTCCTGCTAGGGTTTCATCATGTGGATTTGATATGCAACTGGGTAATAAAGAGGAAGTGTGGGAATTACCAGAGAATATGTATCAATACTTGGACTATTTGTATGATTCATCGGTCAATCGAGTGAGTTCATTGTTCGATGATACATTCTGAGGATATTTATATGTAAAAATAAAATAAAATAATTGGAAAGACTTTGCAAATGTCAGTTTCTACAGTTAGTTATTCAACAATGAAGGAAGAAAATATGTGCCAATCCCAGCATTAGAGTGGCTTGACAATTGGGGATGGTATTGCTCCAAGTAAGGTTGGGATCATCATCGCAGTCACCTGAAGTCAGTACTTCAACAGGGATTCAGTAGTTTATTGTTTGAATGGATGTTTATATCATCGATATGAGGAATGATCTAAGTTACAAAGAACTAATATATTGACTAGAAGAACTACGAGTACGGTAAGTTATGGAAAAGATTTTCTAATATTATGTTTTAAGGTGATATGTCTACTTTCGATACTTGTAAAATGAGTATTTGACTTATCCCATCTGGTAAGGGTATAGAAAAGAGGAGTGAAATGGTTCTAATTTTTTGAAGTAATGGTTACGGCAGTGATTGTGTCATATGGATAGGTCATAGATGGTTGTTTGAGTTCCTCAAGTCTGTCATAGCATCATATGTCGCCAAATGTTCTTGTTTTACTAGATCATATTAAGGTATCATTCCAGTATGCTATTGACTTATTTTTGTGATATTTGACCTGGGTTCTACTTATTCAAGTGGCTACCTATTTTTCTACTAGATTTGTTTTGATGATTGATTCTCTACCTAATTTTCTCTGTGTTTCTACACCTGTTGGAGATTCTTTATTAATGGATATAGAATAACAATCTTATGTAGTCTCTATGGTAAGATATGAGACTTGGGTAGACGTGATTCTTATTTCATGGTAGATTTTGATGTTACTCTGGAAATGAATTGAATTTCTTCTCACCATGAAGTCTTGGATTGTTATTCCAAGACAGCTACTCAAGATATGCCTAATACTCCGAAGGTTGAGCAGAAAGGATCTTGGGGTTCTTATTCTAGTAGAGTTATTTTTTTCATACGCACACAAAAGATGATTGATAAAGGTTGTCTCTCCTATTTTTCCATCATTCAAGATACCAGTATTGATACTCCTTGGGTAGATTCAAAAATAGTGGTGTATGAGTTTCAATGTTTCTATTGATTTGGAGCCGGGCACTAAGCCCATTTTGATTCCTTCATACTATATTTCTCTGGCTGAGCTAAAGAAATAGAAGAAGAAGCTTCAAGATTTTCTTGATAAGGGGTTCATTAGACGAGTGTATCACTATGGGGTGATCCTATTTTGTTCCTGAAGAAGAAAGATGGGTTGATGAGGATGCTCATTGACTATAGGCAGTTAAGCAGGGTTACTAGAATAAGCATCCTAGGATCGATGATTTATTTGTTTAGTTGTAGGGTGCCTCAATATTTTCTAAGATTAAGGATTAGGGCTTTGGATGTTCCTAAGAAAGTCTTCAGGACCTAATATAGTCACTAAAAATTTTTTGTGATGTCTTTTGGGGTTGAGTAATGCCCTTGCAACATCCATGGAGTTCATGAGTGGGGTACTCCGACCCTATTTGAATTCATTTGTCAATGTATTTATTGACAACATCTTGGTCTACTTGAGGAGTGAAGCATACTATATTAAGCACTTAAGGATTGTACTCCAGTGATTGGGAGAGATGCAGTTATATGCTAAGTTTTCCAAGTGTGAATTTTATCTTAGCTCAGTGTCATTCTTGGGATATGTGGTGTCCAATGAGAGTATTATGGTCGATCTGAACAAGATTGATATAGTCCATGGTTGAATTAGGACTATTTCCCCTACAGAGATCTGAAGTTTAGTTGGTTTGGCAGGGTACTATCACTTGTTTAGGGTTTTATTCTATCGCAGCCCCATTGACTCTACCGACCTAAAAAATGTTGCCTTTTAGTGGTTAGATGAGTGCAAGGAAAGTTTCAAGAGGCTTAAGGCCTTGTTGATGTCAGGCCCAGTTTTGACTGCCTATAGAGGGTGAGCCTTTCTCTATTTACTGTGATGGTTCTCGAGTTGTTTGGGTGGTGCAAAAGGGTAAGGTAATCACTTATGCTTCTAGGCAGTTGAAGACTCATGAGAAGAACTACCCTACACATTATCTTCAGTTGGCAGTCTTGGTATTTGTGTTGAATTTATGGCATCATTATCTGTATGGAGTTTATTGTGAGATGTTCTTCAATTATGGAGGTCTCTAGTACATCTTCAGTCATAGGGAATCTGAACTTGAGGCAGTGACGGTGGATTGATTTTCTAAAGGATGATGACATAACTATTTAAACCTAGGTAGATCAAATATTTTAGCTAATGCTTTGAGTAGAAAATCAGTTAGTATGGGTTGAATTTCTTTGATTCAAGAAGAGATATGATGCTTAACTAAGAGGATTAGAGTATAGAGAATAGTTTGGTTCACTTGCAGATTGCAGATGCTAGTGGATCCTATTTTTTTATTGAGTCTTATCCTTTTCTCATGGAGAAGATTAAGAAAAACAAATTTAAAGAGGAGAAGTTACGCATCATCAAAGATAAAGTGTTGAAGGGAGAGATGAAGGAGGCTTTTTTTGACAGAGAGGGTGTTTTGAGGATTGGTAGCCGAATATGTGTGCCTAAGGTTGGTCATTTGACTTTCTTGATTATGCAAGAGGTACATAGGTTGAGGTAATCTGTCCATCGGGGAGCGACAAATATGTACCATGATTTGAGCCAACACTATTGGTGGTGTGGCATGAAAAGAGGTATAACTAAGTTTGTGTCTAGAAGCTAAAGCTATAAGAGAGTTAATTTTGAGAACCAGAGGTCAGGTGGAGTGTCTCAGAGGATACCCAGTCCTTTGTTGAAGTAGGAGCAGATTACCATGGACGTTGTTGTGGGATTACCTAGGATCGTGGGCGGATATGATTCTATTTGGGTTATTGTAGACCGATTGACTAAATCTACACATTTCATTCCCAGCAAGGTAGTTTATATATATGGATTAGAAGCTAGCAGGATTTA